>JABFDZ020000054.1:1303092-1338446 GCA_019775955.2 Pollimyrus isidori
AGAAGGAACTAGTGGCCCCCGGACATCTTCACTTTATCAAATTTGGCCCTCCTTGCAAAAAGTTTGGACACCCCTGGTGTACATGAAGGATTTCACTGGCAGTTACCCCATTCCTCCAGTTATTCTGGTCTAAAATCCACGGAGCATTAGTTGGCCTGTCTGGATTAGGGATTCCCTGACTTCTCTTTTTTATCCTCCTTTTTCCTACACCCCTGATTGGACTGGCTTAAGAGGACTTGATGAGTAGTCAGTCATTTGAATCAGACTCCAAAATTACACAAAGGCCCATAATGGCTTGATGTCCCCAAGGTTTGCGAAGGCCCAGCATGGTGGTTTAAGAACAGCGATTTTCATCTCTATTAAACAAAAGTCTTATCTGAAATGACTGACTTTATTCCACAATGTATCAATGCTGTATTCTAGCGACAGAAAACCTGAGTGTTTTTTTCTTTTCTTCACACTAATCTGAGAACAGTTTCAGGAATTTCATTTGTTATATTGTACTATACTGCCATCTAGTGGCAATGAAAGCAGGATGCTAAATAGCCATCCAGCTATTATCAGGACAGTCACATGTCCATAGACCCTTTTGTTACCCCCTGGTGCTGCAAGGCAGCTGTGAGCACCAAGTTTGCTCTCAACCTGCATGTGCGTCTCATGGATAGCAAGATGGGACAAAAAGAACTTCCCTACCGGGATCAATAAAGTATCTATATTCTAACTCCACATCTTGGGACTGGGAGGAAGGTCATGTGACACAGGGAGAGCATACACACTGCGCGTCCATGCACGCACGCACACACACACACACACACACACACACACACACACACACACACACCAGAGGAGACATTCAAACCCTGAGCCACGTCTGCACCCAGGAAGCTAAACACAGAATGGTGAAACTTTTGCATACTAAGCAGTACTATGTGTTATTGATAGTAACCTGTATTTATAGGAATAGGCTCCTGTAAAATAGCCTGGTATTCTTTGGCCCTAAAACGCCAGAGCAATCACTTGTCTTAATGACTCCTAAGAGACCATTGTCCATATCATCAGACACTGTCAGCTGAAGGCACCCCTTGGTGAGGGAATGCCATAAACATCACTTTCATGAAACGAATAACATGCTGCTTTTTGTAGGGTCACAGAGGTGCTGGTCGTTTATGAGCCTGTATTTTTGTACTATTTACCAACTCTCCTGTTAAGTTTTTGTATATCTCGGTCAGTGAGTTTTGACTTGTGACGATCATTTGGCTTTGGTAGGCCTATGCTGTCTGCTGTGATTTCTGAGATTGCCTCCCTAGACACATTAAATAATTTTGCAGTTATTGTGGTTGATGCACTGACTAATTGGGGAATATCTTTGGGACTTTACCTCATATAGCTAATAGTCAGACCTCTTTTACAGTTAACAAATATTGTTAATTGGCCTTTAATTAACCTAATGTGAAACACCTTTGCTGCTGTGCTTGTAACTGTAATTAATGTTTTTATCATGTGTCATTTTCATTATATATCCGCCCTCCAGATGTATGGCATAAAACAGGACTAATACAATTTTACCCAAAATATTAATTACAGATTTAAACCCAGAATTATAGCATGTTATTGTTAATGAAAGTAAGTACTATTGATGATAGTTTATCAATGGCAGGGTTGAGTGAGGGAATAGTTCTATAAGGCTGTAACTAAACTGAAACAAGAACGGACTGGCAGGGGTGGGTGATCTCATCGAGACTGATAGAGGGGGCAGACAGACAACGTAAGCGGCCCTTACTTATCTTTAACCTTCCACAAGGACAAGTACTAACCGACTAACTAGGGCAAATGGTGAACATGTGGTTGTCACGTAGATGGAAGGTACCGAGAGAGGGGGGAGATGCCCAAAAGGGCTATAAGAGGGTCAGAGCCGATACATATGGTTGAGCCTCTTCCTGTACATGCTGAATGTATGTCAGACAGACGCTCCCAGCTTGCAACCTGTTAGAGAATAAACCCCTGGCTTGCAACTCCTTGTCTCAGCTGTGAATCTCTTCTCATCAACGGACCCGGCAGAGTACAACTTCAACATGAGCCACCAAGAATAAGGTGTGTTATTTTCCATTTGATTGGAACTCCAAAAACATCAACAATAATCATCTTTTAATGACTATTGATCTTGTAATAAATAATATTACAGCTTTTTCAGATATTATAGACGCTTCATATATTGTCCCTAATAGATGTAATGCTTGTAAAATCTCGGAAATAGCACATAAGAATAATGTTTTGTAGGTAAAATAGTCTGTATATTTTGGGTTTAGGATGTTTTTATTAGATTTTATATTTGACTGAAAAATTAGGTTTTTAATCTTAGATTCAGGCTTAAGTGATGTACTAATTTGCACACGTCACATAAGAAGCTGTGAATCTTTGTTTCTGAGCAGTTGCACATATGTACAGATCTCGTGAAGTATTTTCGGTTATATGTTTTTAAACGGTGAGCATCGTGGGAAATGTAGTTCTCGGTTTGTGCGTGTGGAGCAATGACGTTTTTGTGTTTATCGCTCGCTGCGACTGAGTGAAGATGGCGGACTCGGTGGCGTCTGGCTTCGGGGAGGAAAAGGAGACGGAAAATAACGACAAGGAGAAAGAGAAACCGGCGGCGAACAGCAAATTACGGCCCGAGAAACACAGAAGCACATTGGAGGTAACAGAAACGCTGGGATTTTATGAAAGAAACACTGGCAAAAGGGACAAACAGAGGAATCTCTCAGGTGAGTAGAAATGCTAACTCTCAGTGACAGTATAGCAAACGTCAGTTAGCTAGTTACATCTGACAGCTACCGACATGAACGATGTAAAGGATTTTTAGAGGTATTAGAAAACCTACTTTTATATTTCCGCCATATACCTACTATGAGCGGTATGCTTTGAATAAAACTCATGAACTAAGTACAAAATAAATGAAAATTTGCATAGCTAACTAATACCTGGCGCCTATGGAAGAATAGAGCGGGCTCCTTAACGGTGGACCTTATTTAGGAGGGGATATTTCTGAACGGCTGCTGGAATATTAAATTGATGTGAAATATGCAAACTGAATTGTTTCACGAAAGACTGTGCTAAGTTTACGTGTCTTTGACTCGTTCACTCCGGACCCGTTTTGTTAGTCTTTTGCGATAAAGACGTAAGGGAAGCACCGTGTCCCTAGCTGACATTGACGCTGGGCATCGCCGTCTGTTTTCGGGCTGCTGATCACGGCTCTGTGGAACAACAGATGTGAAATGTTTTGTTATAAACTTATTTGCATCAAAGTTAGTGTTTTCGTGTAGTCTCGAACATAATTCACCTGGCTTGTCTGTAGCTGCAGGCATACTGCCATTAATATCCAGGTTAGTTGGGCGAATCTGTATGTTCACCTAACGGGAAACGATCTGTTTAAAAAAAAAAAAAAACAAGGGAACTGGGGAAAAAAAATCCTTACTATGATCACTCTAGCATGCCAGATTTATCCACTTTTATGGTCCTTGCCACCGGTTTGCAAAATATGCGGTTGTTAGGAATGTACTGGTCCTAAACCGGGTGGCGCCCTAGGCGAGCATCATTGCCAGCGCCCCCAAGACCGAGGCAAAGTAAAACTAGCTGGCAAGACGGCGCCCCGTCATAAATTGTCTTCTTAGACGGGCACCTGTGTCGATAATTGGATTGACTGGCCCTGGTTAGGGATTATAAAGGGTCACATAAAGGCCAAACTGTGAGGATGTGCAAACTGTGAGGTTCATGCAAACGGAAACTAAACATATTGTGAAAATTCATACCCGTTTTACATAACAGTATCCTGTTATGTTGCAGTCATATGAAATACACGAAATATAAGGAAGTAATTAAAAATCTGTGCGCTGATAGGACCATCTCATTAATTCTGGAACATAGCAGAAGTCGAAGGGTGTTGTTTGTAAAATGGCTTTATCCCAGGAGATATTTAGGTCCGACTTGCTGTCTTACTGCATACAAGTGACCAGACAAGCTCTGATTCACCCACACATCTTTTAGCTGATATATCAGTCTTGCAAACTTGATGTGAGAAGTATGATTTTATTTTATGTTTTTATAATTGCGTATTTCCTAATGTATCTAATTGTGTTCTTAACATCTTAATATGCATGTACCTGCAATAGCTGAATATTTCAAATTAGGATACATTTAGAATATTTTTAAAATCAGGGAAGCATCCATTATATTTGAGACAGATTTGTTTGTGCATTAATTCAGAAGTAGTTGTCTGGATTGTGCATTGAAAGTGTAATGTTACTTTGTATCTCATGCATAGGAGCATAGTTTACTGGCATTAGTTGGTTAATAAGGTGGAAGGCAACACGTGGTGAATACACGTGATAGGTGTATGGGCTGCATTTTTATTTGTCCCCACACTTGTCTGATATTTTTTTAAAGACAAACATTACAAGTCAGGATATATCAGAATAATTAGTCACTTGGTGGGAAGGGTAATGCTTATTTAAACTGACCAACTGTTCACCTTTATTTTAACAGAATTCAAAAAAACTTTCCTGAAGAAAGATTATTATTATTGTGATTTACAATGGTGGGCCTTTTTTTGTTATTATTCTAGTTCTTAAAAAGTTATCTTGGTTTAGGTTAGGATTAGAACTTTTTTGTGTGATGATTTATTCTCTGACAAGTATGGGTGCCAAAGATGAAGTCTGCATCACTGGAGTTTCCTGGTCATTTTCTGAAAGTGAAACAGTCAATTTGCCTGTCAGAAACAGTTCAACATAAGAAAATGGAAGCAAAAAGAAAATGAAATAATGCCAACATTTCATTGTCCTACTAGTTCATTTGTTGATTTAGTAATCATTTAACTAAACTACTCTCATCACACTGCATCGGACAATAATAGCTAGTTATTGCTGTTGCCGTAGCCAGTTTTACACATACGTGTATGGTATATAAAATTCCAGACGTTATTGTGGTGTTTGTAGATTAATAAAAGAATGTGATGAGTCTGATTTTGAGCAAATATTTTGATTATATTTATAGGGTGTGGATTGTATTTCTAGGGTGTTCTGGGGTAAACTTGAATGTCAGGAACCTGAATAGGAGGACAGGTTGTTCCCTGAATGGAATAGGGACCTGCGCACTGATGTCAGACTAGCAAACAAGGTAGGGAATGTGGACTGGCACACCTTCCAGGAGAGTCACAGCGGCTGATGGGAAGGCAGAAAGTCTTATGGAGGCTGGACATGCAAAAAAAGGACCTATTATTGTCTGCTTGCTTTTGAGCAGGTGAAAGGCGCCTGAGATGGAATTTAGCAAGAGCACTATATTATGGTATACTGCAGCGAATGACGATTCCAAAAACCCTGTGAATAATTTTCCAGTTGAAAGTAGAATTATTAGTCTGTCTGCTTATTTATAATTGTTTTTTGTATTTAATTTGTTCAAAATATTTGTCTCCACTCCCCTGTTGATCGCATCTGTCAGCCAGCTACTTTGGGAGGAATGAGATGTCTGAAACCCGGATCCCACTCCCACAAAGTGTGTTGTTTCTGACATGATGTAATGCCAATGGAAATCATGCAGCACTGAGTGTGTTGTCAGGAATTTCCAGTTTTGGCAAACAGGAAAATAATGTTTCTTTTTTTAAAAAAAAAAGAAAAAAAGAGGAAAGCCAAACATTGTTTTCTGCCATGTTCACATCAGTTCAACAGAGGTTCTGTTTGTACCTTAATTCTTTATTTGTGGTAAGGTTTAGACAGCCTGACAGACAGAGCACTAATGGGCTGCTGCCTTTTTTCTTAAATAAAAACTGCATCCTCGCGTTTAACAGTATTGGAATGAGCTTCGCTGCTGATTGAGATTTCACATAATTGCCTTCTTGTTTGTGCCTGTGTGCTGATTTTACTTTCTGCTGAAGGTGAGACACTTCGTACAGTCATGTGAGTGAGTGAGTGTGTGTGTGTGTTGCTGTGTGTGTGTGTGTGTGAGTGTGTGAGTGTGTGTGTGAGAGAGAGAGAGAGAGAGAAACTGAAAGCTTGACATTGGTCTTGCTTCTGCTGCCTTTGCTGATCTGGGTCATACACAGTGGGACAGAGCTGTCTGTTCCCTGATGCCATCAACTCAGGCAGCCATTCAAGTGCCTGAAGTCTGCAAGGCCTGACTAATTGTCAAGGTTGATTTATGGCAGTGTCCCCCAGTCCGGTACTCGGGGACCTGCAGACCGTCCCGGTATTTGCTGGGAGCTGGGAGAGAGTAAAAACGTGGACTGTCTGACAGTGAGCTTGGAGGGAGGAAAAACATGGGCTGGCTGTGGGTCCCCAAGGACCGGGCTGGGAAACACTGGTTTATGTTTCTGTCTAGAATCTACACTGTGGGTTGTCCTGTAGCCTGTGCTGTAGCCTGACACACAACTCTCCAGAAATGAGACTGCAGATCTCAGGCTATGACGTGGCGTACGTGAGTACGTTTCTACGATTCTACACAGAAGTATAAATCAGCCTTTACATTGACAGACATATAGCTAATTGCTTTCTGCATTGATTTTGAGTAAATATCAAGTCTAATATTAAATACAATGGGTCATATCACACCACAGTTCATTATGAATTTAACAGTTTAAAGAGCATGCCAAGCATGTCAGTAGCAACTCGCTGCATACAGGAAACTGAATACAGCACAACTGATGTGAGATTTAATCTGTTTCACCTGGAATGCCATGGAGGCTAAAGAGTATCTGTTTAGCACAATTATTCTTATTAAGATTATTGATCAGACTGTAGAATTTCAAAATATTGCTGTCACTTCATGTCCTTGGCACTGTTTATCTAACCCAGTAATGCCGGTTCCCAAGTCTGACCGGCATTCAGTTCTAATCTGACAAAATTCCGTCACTCTCGTTAGACTCACTCTCGTTAAACTGCAAAAATGCATTTCTGTTAAATTAGTTAT
The DNA here is from genome assembly GCA_019775955.2 of Pollimyrus isidori. Classification (NCBI taxonomy): domain Eukaryota; kingdom Metazoa; phylum Chordata; class Actinopteri; order Osteoglossiformes; family Mormyridae; genus Pollimyrus; species Pollimyrus isidori. The sequence goes on from JABFDZ020000054.1 coordinate 1,310,044, forward strand.
CTCTTAACTGGCAGGGCAACGAGCAGGAAGCACATTTCCCTGATTTATGTATTATGGTTATGTTTTTGATCATCCACAACTGTGAACAGTTAGGCTAATTTATTAAATGAGTAAAGTACTCTTGATTTCGAACAATATTTAAAGTGTAGCATTTGGTTATTCAGTAAATCAGAGACAACTTACCGCTATTATTAGTGACATGACCAAAATAGTGTTTCTGTCAAATGAGAGATAGGATATGAAAGTCGTCCGTTACATTTTAGGTGTCATTGTAATACCAGACAGGGGAATGAGGGTTACTGCAATCAGACAGAACTGAATAAGCACCCTGAGAGAGGTAAAATCTGTAGTATTTGCATAATAAAATAAAGGATTTAAAAATAAATTACTGTGCAAAAGGTAGCAGAAAATATGGTGAAATAACACCAGATTAGCAGTATTTAAATTATTTCAACCATTTGCACATTTGTGGTGAATTTGAGATATACTGCCAAAATCTACTACTTGGAGCATGTGCACACCACAGGCCAGTTTGAGTCAAATTGAATGTATACATGCAGGAGTAAATTCATCCCCAATTGCATTATCTGGGTGTCTTGGTCCGACTTTGAGAAATTTGTTTTTAGTTCGACTAACATGTTTACATGGACTTTTAAGGTACAATAATTCAATTTTGCGTAACAACATAAAGCCACAGTGGGGAAACTGCCAATTACACATCTGGCAGAGCAGTGGGTGTTTTACAGGAGAAAGACTAGCTTATGCAAAGTGGTGTTGATGTGCTTTCTAACAGCATAGATTTTCCAGGTAGAGAACCCTGTGATGCAAACAGAATTGCAGTTACTTTATGCCTTGCTGGCCTACATGCTGTCAGTGGATCTACAAAGTGAAGAGATGCAAAAAGAACAGTAGAGATGAGATGCTGTTCATGGCCTAGAGTGGAGGTGCCAAACACCAGTGCTGGGGGGCCGGAGCCCTACGCATTTTTGGGTTTACCCTCATTTAATACACCTGATTCAGCTCCTTGCATCTCCTTGTGCTAATTACCACACAGCTTTTGAGCTGAATCATTTGTGGTGGAACAGGGAATGAACTAAGATACACAGGGCTCCGGCCCCCCAGGACTGCAGTTTGACACCTGTGGCCTAGAGTGTCCAGCATCAGATAGCAAATGAAATACAGCTGTCACGATCACTCGATTAAACTGGATTACTTAATAATTAAAGCACCGAGTTAAAATTTTTTATTCTTGATTAGTTGGCAATATGGCAGAAGGAAGGCAGCACATAGCGGAATAACATCCAAATAAATAGTGAAAGCATCGGTTGTGCAGAAGCACTTCACGTTAAACGTGAACAAAAATTAAGCTGTCTGTCAGTGTTGCAGAACTGAACGACTGCTCTGCAAATCCATCTTAGAAGATGGCATTCAGGTTCGATGGACTTATCTTCCACATTTTCATTTAAATTATGTTATTTCATTTCTCTATGTGAGAATAATCGTTGCCAAAACAAAGGTCCTGTCACACAGCCACATCATCTTCCATAATACGGTACATAAGCATGTAATATTTTTGTGAGGATATTGTGTGTTTTTGAGTAGGGCTGAACAATATTGAAGTTCACATTATGATATCTAAAGTTTAGACAATGCTTAAGAAAAACAGAACTTATTTCACAGACTTTGGTAGATAAACTTGGTGGTTTTGTGATGAGTTGTGGCAACAAGATACCTTCTTTAGCTCAACATCCACTCTGGAATACGAAAGATTTCTATATGGTGGAAGACGAATGCTTTCCCATGATGTGTCCTTGTTCGCTTTTCCCCTCTTCGCTCATTTTTGTTTTATTTGTCATGAGCGTTTTGCATGATCTATGAGTGAATCAGACAGCAGGGGGGAGAATTACTATGATTGTCTCGGAGAGCGAATGGAGAGTTCATGCAAAAGCGCTAAACTTTAGACTTATTGTTAATTTATTATTATTATTTTTTCATATACTAAATCACAAACCTTTCTAAGTTTTGTTTCCCAGGACTGACTGAAAATCTGTTTGCACAACATATTGAGGGTTTGAAGTGAACCTAGCAGACTATCGTGGTCCTTGCAATATGACAGTTGCACGTGCATGAATTGCAATGTCAATAATAGGTTTGCACAACATGCAATACTATCACTAAGGGCGGTATGGCATCGCAGTTGGTAACGCTGTTTGTAAAACTGCAATTTCTTTTCATTTCATGGGTGTAAATTCTGTTATTTGACATACAAACAAACCTACATTTGATTCTTTAGCTGATGTTTTAGTCATTAGCGACTTGCTCTTTCTGCCAAGTATTAGAAGCAGGTACGTTAACAAAGGTTTCCCCACTTAAGTGCCCTTTCTCACGGGAGCTGGAAACTGGAAAAAAAAAATACAATGAAACAATGTACTGAAAACCATTGCTGTAGTATACAGCAAGCGTTGCTATCTATGGGGGGTAAAAACCTGTTTAACTTGTTGCTGTTCTCCAGGTGAATAAAGACATGTTTATTACCGTGTGAATTAAAAAAAAATAATAAGGTATTCCTTTCTTTATTTTTTAAATGTTCATATTCCAGAAGTTGCCATCCTGTTGAATTTTCTTCATTTGGGATGATTTATTGGATACTGGGTTATAGATGTGTTAAAGAATGTATAATAGTTGGTGATGCAAAATTGGTAAAAAAAAAAACTGTGGCATCCGTGTAATCCGCTGCTCTGTCACTGTTCTGTGTGTTTTTGAATGACTTTGTTTTAACGTCGATGTCACCTCTTTGTTTGTCATTTCTTTCCTTTCTCTCGAATGCAGACCTTTCACTGGTCCGCTTTATTAGTGCGGAGCTCACCCGGGGCTACTTTCTGGAGCACAATGAGGCGAAGTACACGGAGCGGAGGGAGAGAGTGTACACGTGTCTTCGGATCCCTCGCGAGCTGGAGAAGGTAGGCCTCCCCGCCCTGAGCGTCATTTAACAGTTTGCTGTTGCGGAGATTTAGCTTGGGATTTAGCTACGGAACAGTGCAAAATGTGAACGCTGTGCGGCCTTGAGGCCCCCAGATCAGGGAGGTGCAATTGATTATTATGGGGAACTCTTTGCACTTGTGGTCTCCACATGGATTTCCTGTCAGAATGATCTGGGAGGGTTGTAGCTCTGCACGTCCATTAAATAGGACAAGTCTTGGAATAGGAAATAGGTCTCTCTGGCTGGAGGCCCCAGATTGGCTGGCTGTGCCCAATACTGGGTTGCCCTATGACTCTGTGTTCAAGGCAAACAAACACACATCAGCATAACCAGACAAGGACAGGTTTAGGTGACTGTGTGAGTCTGCCCAGACTCTGTCTCCTACACACTCAGCAGCCACATCTGCAACCGCTGTCAAATTATCGATTCTCACACAAAACATTAATTTCTCTGTCACATCACATTCACCCACGTTTGTTTTACTTTCCCCCCCCCCCATGTTTACTGGCCATAGTCTGTTAGTCATCAGTAAAATACTCCATGTAGATGCATATAAACACCACAAGATGGAGACAAAGCTACTTTTGGTTATAGAAGTATATAGAAGTATCCAGTTGCCTTACTTTGTTTCTCTTCTTGGTAAGATGGATGCCTCTTGACTACAGGAATCTGGGAGATTTTTATTTCTTTTTCCTTTGATTAATTCCAAGTTTACTGAAAAACACTGGCACTGGTGCTATTCCTTGTTGTGGAGAAATGGGATTCTGTTACTCAGCTGCCAAGTCTGTCTGATCATGTCTACTTACTAGAGATTTATGTCAGTAACTCTCAAAGTAATAAGACTTGCGGTAAAATTAACTGCGAGTGATTATGCCATGCGGCAGTTTGAGGACAAAACCTGCACTTGATCAGTGCAATTAATGTATAATATAATTATAGGGTGAATCAGGTGTATTATTATTTCATATATGCTTTGTAGGCCTTTGTAAGGTACAGGACACACAGGATCAGGTGACTGAAGCAGAGTTTAAGGCAAGGATTAGAAAAGTAACTTAAAATAAGGGGAACATTCTGGGCATTGATGCTGTTTTCCCACTGGGTGGGTCTGAGCACAAAACCGGCCAGTCCTAAGGCGGGAAGCTGCTTCCTGCTGATAACTTGGGGCTGTCCATTAGCCATTTTTTATATGTACATGTTGGCTGGCTCCTCTCAGTTTCAAGATGTGCTACTGTGTTTATTTAACGTGTCTTTTAAGGCAGTGGTTCTCAAGTTTTTTTTTGTACCGCGACCAATGTTTTCCATTCCAGCTCAGTTGTGGCCCTACAACAAGTATAGGTCTAAATTAATGCTATGATGAACTACGCAGTGCACTCTGCGATTTACGCCAATTGATGCCTATCGCACAAATCTGATTGGATCTGCTGGCGAATTTTTTAAATTAAGCATCTGTGGTTTGGCTTCGTGGATTGGTTGAGTGTTCACTAGTTTTGCCCTAAGCATTTGCAGACCCAAGACCTGTTCATATAGGCTAATCCTAGGATCGTGGTTGGGGAATCTGATCATAGATCAGCATAGGAGCTTGCTGGTTTTAAAATGCTTACATTTACAACTCTGCCTCACGACCCTTTCAGAACTTGCCGCAACCTAAATTTGGGTCGTGACCCATGGGCTGAGAATCGCTGTTCTAAGGTAAATAAAATGGATATGAATGAGGTGCTGCCTAAAACGAGAGTGTGCAGTATGATTGACTATGATTGAATATAGTTAGATTCCATTTTAACAAGTCTTCCGTGTCAGTTTGTGTTTTGAATGGATACAATTTATTAGTTTTGAAGTTTCAACGTTGATTTTTTTGTATATGTAGTTGCTTTACTCTATCATTAAATGTATGATTTACTCCCTAATATTGATGCATTTTAATGTAAAATTTCTTTTATCAATGAAGACTGGTCATAATGAATAATGCTGTTTTAGTAGACTTGCTTGATATCTTCTGGTTGTTTGATCATAGATCTTGTGCACAGTGTGTAGAATAAAGTGGAGGTTAGAAAGCTGCTGTTTCACTTGTTTAAGGGGAAGTAGCAGCATGTTATGATGTTATGTCAAGGAGAGAAGCACGCGTTCCTTTTGAACACAATGAGACCACTTTCATGCGCGTTTCAGCACTATCCTCAAAGGCTTTAAATACAGCCTCATTTCCAAAAAAGTTAGCATCAAATTCAAATTGAGCATATATTAGTAAAACAATAAAACATTCTCAGTTTCAACATCTGATATGTTGTCTTTGTTCCGTTTTAATTTACATGTGGGTTTGTTTGATTTGCAAATCATTGCATTGTTTTTATTTATATTTTATAGAGCGCCCCAAGTTTTTTTGGAAATGGGGGTGTGTGACTTTATGGTTTTTATTCAAGATTTAAAATTTTTATCGTGATTTGGATGCTGTTTATGTCTAAATACCATGTATTTTTACAACTGCAAGGTCATATATGCTGATCAGAATGTTTCATCGGTAGGGTTTAATACAGACTGTTCTGTCAGACCTGACTCACGACTGAGTTCTGGTCTGACAGACGGGTGGTACATCAGAACAAGATAATCACACTGACTTCTGGGTGTGAGAATGAGACTGGGTAGGGAAGCTCTGCCAGGTGTACGGCTGTCCGAAATGTATTTTTACATGCATTTACTTAATTTCTGATTATTTTTTCTTTCGTTGTAAACTTTGCCCATATGTGAGAGTCGTAAGTCGCAATGGACGTCATGCCTGGACAATTTGTTTTAACAAGTGATTCCTTGTCGCTGGTCACCATGCTGATGTAATGTTCAGTTTTGCCGTGGGACTCATGTTGTCTCCTCTCTGACCCCCCAGCTGATGTTCTTCGGTTTCTTCCTGTGCCTGGACGCCTTCCTCTATGTGTTCACCCTGCTCCCTCTGCGGGTCTTACTGGCACTCATCAGGTTCCTCACGCTGCCATGCTGTGGACTGAGGTGAGCATGCCCTACCCTGTCCTACCCTACCCTGATGAACCCTACCCTAACCCTACTGTACCCTGTCCTACCCTACCCTGATGAACCCTACCCTAACCCTACTGTACCCTGTCCTACCCTACCCTGATGAACCCTACCCTAACCCTACTGTACCCTGTCCTACCCTGCCCTAACCCTACCCTGCCCTAAATTCTCATTCTAATAGTTTGCGATACAAAGAGACCATTCATCCATGTCAGTGTGTGTGTGCATATGTGTGTGTTTTAGATAAGGCAAGAAAGACAGAATCGATACCCATGCAGTCCTCTGTTAGTGGAAGCCTTTTTAAAAATTTTATTTAACATGGATTCAAAGGAAGATCATTTTTATCATTTGCATTACCCTGAAAGGAGACTGTAGCGTTTGACTGTATTCCTGCTCTCTCCACCTTTAGGGCAAATATATGCCCATTCTGCAAAAAGAGGAGGTATGCACTGAGTAGGTGGGCGTCCCCCATGCCTGTGTCGTGCCGTGGCTCCCCTTTAACCTGAGGGCCCCCCATCCCCCCCCTCCCATCGACCCTGTCCATGCAATGTGACCTTTTGGCTTCACCCTGCATCTGCGCTTCCATCTCGGGTGTCCCCGGGAAGGTTGCGCGCGCCAACCTCTGTCCTGACTTCCCTCCTGTGCAGCGCCATTAACTCTCCAACTGTAACACCCCCCTGCTCTGTACCCTATGCCAACCACTACATTGACCTTACTAATCATTTTAGGCACCTTTAAGCTCTCTGAAACTGAAATGTAACCATCGGTCCTGGGTTTTCTGTCCAGTTCGGCACCATCCCTACGTGCTCCAAGGTCAGCAGGTTGACTGTGAGTCAGCAGAAGCCAAGGTGCTTCCCCCGTGTCCCCTGCTTCTCATTAAAATACCCAGTGAGCTCCCAATTTCCTAGAATTATTAGTATAATTTCCATTGATCGCCTAAAATCTATAGTTATACGAGACTAAAAGCTATAGTTATGAATTTTTGTGACACTCGTGGTGCATTTGTGTGAGTCTTCTGTATTAGCGCCCTTCTTCTGGAAGACCTGGTCTTGTCATAAAGCAGGCCTTGCACAGCCCTGCTCCTTGAGATCTGCCACCCTGTAGAGCTTAGGTGCAGCCCAGATTTAACACACCTGAAACAGATAATCAGGCCCTTCTCATGTCAGTACTAGAGCCAGCTATGTAGAAACTAAGAATGAGTAAACGAATGCAGAATTTTACAGAGTGATGGCAACTGATAAATTGATAATGATACTTAAAACCAGTGCAGCTGTTGTTAATATGTTTGTCCTAGACTAGATGCAGTATTCCTAAATGTCCACCAGAGGCCACTGCGCTTGCATTAACCAGTTATTTGGTACTTGATTCAGTATCTTTTCCTTATATGCAAGAATCAAACACTGTAAATGGAAGGAGAAAGAAGGAAAAGTATGGAAATATGCTGTGTAATCTACTCCATTTAATAAAGGGGAACAGAAGAGGTGTGGAATTAAGATAATTCCCCTGTAATATATTTGTAATATGACATGCCTTTGTCATACATGGCCTTGTGCTTAGTCCTAGATATCAAGATGACATGATTTCAGGATAGAAGCAGTGCATCTTCCAGGCAAGCTTTGTTGTGTGGCCGTCATCTCCTGGAAATTGTGCTGCTTTGCTTTAACTGAGAACTGCCTACTGGACTTGTGGAAACATTTTAGGTTCTAGGTGAATGGACCTTAGCTGGCACACACTCATGACAGTAGTCCTTGTCCCAGTGACTGACCTACACCCTCAGTTGAAGTAATGTTTTTTCTTCTCCTCGATTTCCTGTTCTATATGGCTTTAAGGTGAATTGTTGTGTACATTGTTACATCAGAACCCTAAATGCAAACCCTGGCTACTGGTGGAAGCACTTCTTTGTGATATTCAATTGAAAAGTGGAAGAGACTGTTGGGCATGCTTTTGCTAATTGTATAGCCTCTTTTAATCACCGTCAATGTTTTGTAATGAACTAATGGGATTTTGTGGTGACTTAAACTCTCTAGTATGCTTCTGAGGGATTGAAATTATAGGGGGAAGTGTGCCAGAGTTGATCATTCCTCCAGTCTGCCAATAGATGGCAGTAAAAACGCACCACAAAGTAGACATAGCTTTTTATGTCTGCTGTTAACAATGTAGGCCTGTTATGGGAATTTAAATCCTGAATTAAATGTTTTGATTTGTACACTGGAATTCAAGCATCTTCCACATCTCACGTCACCGTCTTGGTTTAACTTTGAAAGTAACTGTCAAACCATGGTATTAGGCTAAGTCGTTGTCTGAAATGGTATAGTTCTTTCTGCGAGAAGCACTGAAATTTCAGAATAGCCTTTCGTCATTCATCTTGCGTTATTAGTGCCGCTTTGTTAGTTTCCAATGTGAAAGGTAGACGGTGTGGGGCCTGTTTGAGGTCTTTAGTTAGCCCCACCTCTGGGAATAGGTCCCGGCATGGTTAGGTGGGAATGTGCTTAGTTTTGGGGGAGTCATGTCGACTGTTCAGCTCTCTGTTCACTCCTATATATTTTTTTACTTAGACATGAGTGTATACAATATATGTACCTGCATATAAAAGTCTACATATAAAAACTTCCTCAGATTTATTTTTTTAAATGATCGGTGTTATCCTTCTTTACAGTTTATTTTGAATTCCTCCCTTGTGAAAGCTTATTCCAAAAGCCAAATATTACTAATCATGGACACTTTTCGCAAAATACATTCAGTTGATATTTTTTTTAATTACATGCTCTTTATGTTGTTTATAACAGTGTTTTCCAACCCAGTCCTCGAGGAACCCCTGACAGTCCAGGTTTTTGCTCCCTCCCGGCCAATCAGGAACACCGAATACCTGGTAGAGGTGAGCTGGAAGCTCAGAGGAAGCGAAAAAGTGGACTGTCCGGGGTTCCCCTAGGACTGGGTTTGGAAACACTGGTTTATACTGTAAAATGATGAGTCCTCTTCAAACAGTAATGTCACTAACTACATATCAGTGTGCTTTGGTCAGGATGATGACCAGCATTGACAATTAGTGGCTGCAGTACCGGGCACTTTGCAGTGTGGAGCAACTGTTGTTGGATTGCAGGTTAAAGAACCATTTATTGAACTGATCTTTTCACTTGTTTAGAAAAAAATGCTACCAGCTCGTCATGCCTTTGTGTTTTGTGCTTCAGCAGAAATGCAATGTACAAGAGTTGGCTTTACTATCATTGAGAAGTAGTCTTACTCATGAAGCAGTGTGGCATAATGGTAATGACTAACTGTAATGACAGCTGTTATTGCCTTGTGTGTTATGGGCAGGCCTTCATTAAACTGTGCTCTTCACCGTTTGTTCCTTTGTAGACCTGCATTCTGACTGATTGAGGCCTTCTGTTAGAAATATTGCATTCTGCTTTTCATCAGAACCCACTTCCCTGTTTAATTTTATAGATTTGTCATCTGTTTTGTGGATGCAAAGGGGCAGAAAATTTTCAGAAACTTTCCATTCCATGGAAATGGGGAATTTTAGAAATATTCCAAGTTGGAAACTTTCCATGGGAATTAATGTGAATATATGGGAATTGACGGGAAAAATCCCAGAATTTTGCAACCCCAGTTCTGGTTAGTTCCATTTCCCACTGGACTGACAAATGTTCCATGGCTGATTGTTTGTCCATCTCTATCTGTCCCTCTGCATGCTTTTCTTTCAGCGGCTCGCGTCTACTGCAGCCTGCCCAGGTGTGTGATGTGTTGAAGGGCTTCATCATGGTCATCTGCTACTCAATGATGCACTATGTGGACTACTCCATGATGTACCACCTGATCCGAGGCCAGTCGGTCATTAAGCTCTACATCATCTACAACATGCTGGAGGTACTGTGCAGCACTGTTCTGTTTTCAGAAGGTTCTGTTGACTTTGTCTTGTCAAGAGGATGAGTGTCACATTGATACAGCCGGTTGGGAAAGATTCCACTTGCATTTTTGAAACTGAATTCCTGAACTTTGTTCCAACTGCGAATCCCCACACAGGTGGCAGATCGCCTGTTCTCGTCTTTCGGTCAAGACATCCTGGATGCTCTTTACTGGACAGCCACAGAACCCAAGGAGAAGAAAAGAGCCCACATAGGGGTGATACCCCATTTCTTCATGGCCGTGCTTTATGTGTGTATCCTTTCACACCAGCTTGGGTGCCGTGGTTAATCCCTCATGCAGGCGGCATTGAAGTTCACCATTGGGTCTCACTGGGCCTCAGCCATCGCCTGTAGATGGGAAGCCTTGTTTTCCTCAGCTTTCTGTAACAGTTCTCCATGCCATTCTCATCATGGTCCAAGCAACGACACTCAACGTGGCCTTCAACTCCCACAACAAGTCCCTGCTCACCATCATGATGTCCAATAATGTGAGTTCTGTGGGATAGCATTTCAACTTTTAGAGCTTTATGAACATGCCAATGTCTTGGACAGGTTCTAAATGGATTCAGTGTTTTAACACAGGACAGGGGTAAATATTTGAATTCCTGGTTCATGTAAGCACTGTGTATTTTACTGAAGAAATGGATGCATGCAAGAGCCAGTCATTCCACTAGTCATATTTAAACACATTCCTCACTTTTGCAGTTCGTTGAGATAAAAGGAAGTGTTTTCAAGAAGTTTGAGAAGAACAACCTGTTTCAGATGTCCAACAGCGGTAAGCCGGATCCCATACCCTAGTGTTTCTCAGCCCGGTCTTGAGGGAACTCCCAGATGGTTTACATTGTTAGCTCCCTGCCAGACAGTCATGCCGGGAGTTGAGAGGGAGCAAAAACATGGACTGTCTGAGAGGTCCCCAAGGACCGGATTGGGAAACGCAGCCTTAGCCGGAGCGGTGCTGATCCGTTTCGCTTGAGATTATGTGTCTTTGGGTGCTGCTTCTGAAATAACAAGGTGGAACGCTGCCCCTGCTTTTCAAAGCTTGTTCCACTGAACCTCAACTTTAAATGTAGTTTTTTTGAAATGAAAATCGATAACGCTTAGTGCACCTTGAATACTGAACGGCACAAAGCCCCAAGCAGGCAATTTGGAACTATTTCTGCCCCTTTGCCATATTCATGTTTGATTGTATAGCCTTTTAATTAGCTCACCTGCTCTCTTTCCGTACAGTTTGCATAGGGCATTTAGTGTTGGGGATTCGGCGAGGGGGAGCCAAGATTCAGCACCAGGACCTGGGTCTGGAACTTTAAATTCTTGAGGCAGTCAAGCAAACCCAGACAGGATATTTCATGTTAATGGAAGAAATTTGCTTTTGGGTTCACTGTGGCCAGCACTGGGGTCTTACAGCTGAAGGTTATCCGTTTGTTTCCCACCATATGAATGCTGTTCTTATGTTTTCCCTGTGTACGTTTTAATTAATTTAATTAGTTTTTATCTGATGTCTTAGTACAGCTGAGCAGCTGTTTCAGTCTGTTATCTTAAAGACTGTAGTGATGAAATATAAGGGAAGGTATTAACTTGACCTTGAGAGAGCCCGTTAAGTGGAAGGAACCATGTTTATTTATTTAGAGAGATTTTGGGGGGAATCAAAAACCATTAGGGAAACACAGAGGCTCAGCTGGCATCTCTGTGGGACTGCAGCACTTGGGTTGGTGGGTGGAGGTGTGCGTGTGTGTGTGGGGGGAACTCTGGGCTCTGCTTTACGCTCACTAGTTACACTTAATTTTGTTGATGAAGACTTCAGAATTCTGGGATGTGTTTGGATGGGAAGGGATTATTATGTGCTGTCGGTCATTAGTGATTGGTGTAGATGTGTTGAACAAAGCAGTGATTGACGCTGCATTTCAAAGCCTTTCCCAACACGTATGTGTGTTCATGTGTGTGTGTGTGTGCATGTGTACAGTATGTGTGCGATGTGTTGTGAGAACACCCTATGCTGGACTGGAGTCCTGTCATTGGTAAGGTGGGATGCTTATTTAGTCTTGTTGTGTGGATCGATTTAATCCCTTTGATAAGCATTGAACATAAATGAAGGTATGCATTCATAGAGGTCCAGAGATTGATGTTCTTTTACTTTGCAAAATGTACTGAATGCTTTTTTTTCCATTTTTTGCAGACATAAAGGAAAGATTTACGAACTACGTACTGCTACTCATAGTGTGTCTCCGAAACATGGAGCAGTTCTCTTGGAATCCAGGTAAAACGCATAATGATCAACATCCCTTGGGACAGCAGCAGTGATGCGGAAGAAATGAATACCTCCAGGCCCTGGAATGTTCTCACTAAGCTTTATTTTGAGCTCAAGACATTTTTTGTTGTTTTTGGTAATGTAATGCTGAAATAATGTTGGTGAAGTGGAAGTTTGAGTGATCATTTGAATTGCAAATATCTTGTCATTAGAGTGATGTTTACAGATGGAGTTAAAAAAAAAAGTTATTGAATGGACAATATAACTAAAAAAATTATCTGTCTGTGTTAATATCTTGGTTTTTATTTATTTACACTTAGATCACCTGTGGGTCTTATTTCCTGATGTCTGCATGGTGATCGCCTCGGAGATAGCTGTTGACGTGGTGAAGCACGCCTTCATTACCAAGTTTAATGACATCACAGCAGATGTAAGCAAATTATCCAAGGAAAAATTATCGTTTTTCCGCAGTGGGATGCAAATTATGCATGGAGGGAAAGCGTCTGTAGGATTTGATCTGGGGAGGCACAGAGGAATTCAAAATCTCTTCCAGCTGATCATAAATCCAATGGGCACATCTCTGGACCAGCAGGATTTACACATAAATGGTATCCAAATGGCAACAAGCAGATCAATAAGGATTGTGTTAGTTTGTTGTACTGGCACATCTCATCACATCACCTTTATTTATTTAGCAGAATCTTTTATCCTATATGATGTACAAGTGAGGTACAAGTAGTACAGGAGCAAACTAGGCTGAGCATCTGGTGAAGGTTCAGGTACGTGTAATGTAGTAAAGGCTATACAACACTTTCAAACATAGCAAGTAGCCAAAAAGAAGTATTTGAATCAAAAAACAGGGTTCAGTGATACCAGGGTTCAGCAGAGATCAGCTGAGGCTAGTAGAGATGGTTCCAGAACAGCTTGGTCTTGAGGCATTGCTTGACAGTTGAAAGTGTTCAGTGCTGCAGAAAAACTTTTTTTTATGTAGAGCAAAAATCCCACTGTATGTGGAACAGTGCATCAGCATAGCCTCCAAGTGATTTCACTCAAGCTTGCAGATGCAATATGGCGCTGCCGTTTCAGTGCCGACGTTCTTCCCCATCTGCGGTAAATGTGAAGTGACCCTTACACAGCTTCAGATGTCCCACTCCACGTATGACTGGACGTCATACCGCTGCTAATGTTAATAATAATGTAATGTTAATGATAATGTTTCATATGAACAGAAATGGTCAGTTCCACATGTCACTGGTGTTCCACAAAACATGTGGTGTCTCATGGTGATCAAACACACCCAGCATGCCACAAAGCACATGGCACTTGCACAGTCATGGTGCTCTCCGTCACGTGTCTTAGTTGTAGGGCAAACACACACACAATACTGATAACTATCCTTGTATTATGCATCAGTTATGCAATAGCAAATCGTCCCATAGGTCAAGTGTCCCATTGAAAGATGTGCCCCCTTAGCATCGCCTTCAGTAACCGGCTGATTCTGCACAGTGTGCAACTCTTGGCATAATTATGGTATAATTGTATTCTGTTGTAAATAAAGGCAAAGAAAAAGCCACGGGGTCATGTTAAGATAAAGAGCTTAGTGGTGTGTGAAATGCAGATGCTTTTTGGTCCTATTCTGAGCTGCCTGCTCACTGTCAAGAAGTGTCGGGAAATGAGTGTCACTTGTCTCTGTCACGTCCCCAGGTGTACAGCGAGTACAGGGCGAGCCTCGCCTTCGACCTCGTCAGCAGCCGACAGAAGAACGTAAGTCTGGATATCGTCGGGTTCAAAAACGCAGGCAGATGTCTGTACTGCCGTCTCACTGGTTCCCACCTTGATCTGTGCTGTTTCTGTACCCTAAGGCGTACACAGACTACAGCGATTCGGTGTCTCGGCGAATGGGATTTATTCCTCTCCCTCTGGCTCTGCTGGTACGTTTGTCAATTTCCAGTTGACTGTGTAGAATGATGCTTACTGCACTGCTGTCCTTATTAATAAAGCTGGGATTGTGTAAAATCATGCTATAGCTTTCAGAGTGACTGTTTTGCTGGAAAATAATTCTGAAGCCCAGGCATGCACCTATCTATCCATACTTCTTCTAATCATATATCCAGTAAACAGTCATGGTGTGCTCGGTCCTTATTCCAGAAAGCATAGGAGATAGTCTAGATGGGATGTGAGTATGCAGTAATACATTTTATGGAAAATAAAATAAAAATAGGACTGATTTGAGAAACACTGGGTTAGATGAGTAGAAAATAATTAAACTCTTAAGAGCTAAAACATGAGGTTGGAATTTTGTTTTTTTTTATGTATTGCTCTGGGGCTGAAATTGGTACTAGATTGATGTGTGACTAGTTATGACAGAGTGTAGCACAGTGGAATGTCACGAACGCTTTGTCATTGTCTCACAACAGCTGATCCGAGTGGTGACGAGCTCCGTGAAAATTCAGGGATCCCTGTCTTGTGTGTGCGTGCTTCTCTTCTACCTGGGGTAAGATGTGCTAGATGGTTACCATAATATGTGTGTGTGTGTGTGTGTGTGTGTGTGTTTATATATATATATATGTGCTTACAGTAGTAAAGACGGTTCAGAACACAATCTTCTATTGTTTTTTTTTTTCTGTCACCGTTGCCCTCTTTTCTGTTTATTAAAGGTTGCTCCTGCGGGGCATTTGCGTAAGACAGGTGTGATTACTTTTTGCACAATTCATGGCCATTATATGCATTAGTTTTCTGTCATTGTCCCAGCTGTCAGCACTCACGGGACAGCAATATAAAACCGTTGCAGAAGCGTTTAATAATTTTAGTAATTATAATATTTTTGCTTTGTGCTGCAGTTAGTTTGTCAAGTAGGTCCCTGCTATATTAATGTTATTTATGCAGCGTTATTCTCCTGTTTCGCAAACATTACTCAAGCCATGTGTAACAACAGGGTTCTAAAAAAAGATTCCCTGAACATCTGTCCATTGCTCAGAACTCCATGTTGGCTAGTTTTGATTAGTTCTCCAGAGGGTTGTAAGGATCATCCTTGTTACTGTACGTTTTCAGACCCTTAATGAGGATGTACATTGGGTTTAAAAGCCTTTTGTAATTAACGGATAGCTTTAACAGTGGAGCAGTCACCAGTCCATGCATGCAAAATCACCTTTTTAATGAGGCTGCAAACCCTCTTAAGTCTATCAGATTTTTTTTTGCTCTTTTTTTTTTTTTACTTTGCATTTCAGAAGCCGCAGTTCAACTCTGTGAAAAAGACGTGACCTTTGCATCAACACAACACTGTTCTGTGTTTGGGTGCTCAATGAAATGGTGTCATAGCAGTACATTAGAGTGAGTGGGATATAAAATTAGAGTGCGATCATATGAAAGGCCGTGGATACAGGATTATAATGCCTGGTGTCTCAAAATGCTATCTGGGGTTTTGCTGCTTCCCAGCAGCAAGTCGGTGTGAAATGTCACCAGAATTGGGGCCCTGTTCAAATGCAGTTCCACTGTTCTGGTACCTTTGTTTGGGCTGCAAGGCACTGGGTTCCTTGGTAGATGACAGAGCCTGAGATTATTTTACGGGCCTCATGCTACGAGCAGATCAGCGCATCTGTCCCAGTTTTGTACGATGAAGGATTGGGAGGTTAAACCTAAAAACTGCTGGTCTTGTGTGAGTGACTAATGGATAATGTTGTCTGAAGCCATGCAGGCAGCTGCAGAACTTATTCATTTAGCTAACAGCTTCCACTGTTGTCTAAATGTGTCTTAAACATGTAGCACCTGTCGTTGCAGGATAGAGCTACCATGATTATTTGATTTAAACTCGGTTATTCGGTTACTAAAAAGCATCGATTGAAAATTTCCTTCTCGGTTAGTCAGCTGTAGGCCTATGGCAGGAGGGCAGCGTGCGCCGAAAACAGGCGTCTAAATAAAGTGCAAAAACATCAATTGTGTGAAAGCACTTCACGTTAAAAGTGAATGAAATTTAAGTCAGCTGTCAGCATTGCAAAGCAGAACTTAAAATATCACCAGAGCACGACTGTGATGCAAATACGTAAAAGACAACGTTCAGGTTCGACGGACTCACCTACTCACATAATGTGAGGGTAGCCATATATATGTGCCATTTAGCATCTCAGAGTAGCCTAGCTTGTTTTTTGTCACCACGCTAAGCTTAAATCACTTTACTTAATTGACTGTATGTTTCCTGTATGTCAAAATATTCTCTGCTAAAACGGCGGTTAGCCCCATCAATTAGCTACGTCGTCTTGCATAATACCGTACATAATAACCATATAATGTTAATTGTTCATTTATTGTTTTTTTTATTACTTGATGTATTATGCTAATGTATTATGTGTTTCATGGCTTTGGGAAAAAGTTCACATTGCAATATTTAGGGACTGGAAATTAACTATATAGCCAAAGACAACTTATCTACCAACAGTCTATCAAATAAGTTGGTGGTGTTGCCTTGAATATTGGCCAACAGACACAAAGCAGAGCTGACAACTCAATCAACTGTTCCTCAATATTATCCCTTTGGAATATAAAATATTTCCTTACAGCAGAAGATGAATGCCTTCCCTTGACCAGCTCCTGTTTGCTTTTCCCCTTCTTCAGTCATTTTTTGTTTTAATTTCTCACAAACGCACCACATGTGTTGGAGAGCGGCGCATGGGGAACTCATACAAAAGCAGCGGTGGTAAACCTTAAACTGATTTTTTACATAAACTAAAAAAATTTGGAGAGGAGTCATCTTTAGAATTGCAACGCTGTTTACGTTTCCTTTCCTGTGACTGAGTACAACAAATTTGGCAAACTTTCTTGGCGGTTTAAGCTCAGCAGACCATCGTAGTTTGTGCAGTTTGAGGGTTTCATGTGCGTGAAATGTCATGGGTGACCATTGCACACTGTGGGAGTCTTTCAGGGCGGTAGCAGGTTGCTGCACAATGCCTATATGTGTGTCGCGTTTGCGTGTTCACCCTGTCTCAGCTGGGTTTTTCAGCAGATTCCCCCGTTTCCTTCCACTGTCCATTATAATGCAACATAAGTCCAAATGACTGCTCGATGAATCATCAGATTAATCAATAGCTTACGCAATTATTGACATTATCGATATTGGTAGTGATTGCCCTATTGCAGGATATTCTTGACTGTACATTGTTTAAAATGTACTGACGAGAGATTGCTGTTCATTTTAATTAAAAAGGCAGTAAACATAAGTTGAGGGTGAATGTTCAATGTCGAAAGTTCACTGCTAGTCTCACACATTTTGCAGTTCAGTGAATGCGACGCCGTATAAAATACAATGATCGACTTTGTTGGGGTTTACCTGGAGCCCTTTCAGATGTACCATGGGGTTTGTTCCGTTGAGTGATGGAGGAAGTCATTGGCCAAGCACCGATCTCCCAGCTGGGGCGTGTTGCTTCAGCAGTCCATCTGTCTGCCTGCAGGATGATCACCCTCAAAGTGCTGAATAGCATAGTGCTGCTGGGGAGATCCTGCCTGTACGTGAAGGAGGCCAACATGGAGGAGAAGCTGTTCCAAGCCCCACCAGCAGCCGGCCCCGGAAGAACTCCCAGCAAGGGCAAGTTCACAGTTCACCCAGGTAGGGATCTGCAGAAGACTAACCCACAGAGAATGGAAGTAAGGCGTGTTTCCTATGGTTTTTCTAGAGATGAAACACCCTCCCCTATTCTCCAGCTGTGATTTCACTCACACTTGGTGATTCATATAATCAACTAATAAAATCCTTTCTCTAATTATGAAGTTAATGTATAGGGTCTAACTGAATGATAATTACATTTAAATGTGGCGTTCATTGGTAGCAGCCAGAGTAGAGTGATTTTCTGACAATTATACAGGACAAACGGCTGTTATGTTAAATCAAATGAATATTTTATGAAGTCTTGCTTAACTGGATTTATAAGGGGTTGTGGTAAATATCTTTCTTAGGATTCTCACACTTGCAGCATCTCCGACTGGCACGTGCTAGAAATATGAGCAATATTTATAAATTCGAAAATGAGAACTCGTGAGTTTTCACTGGTTAACACTCGTGAGTGTTAGTCCAGCTAATCCCAAATTTGGCTTTTAGCCATTAAGGATGGGGACATCCTGAGATTTTTGTGGCTCCTGCATCAACCTAATATGCAATCGTCCCTTAGGCTTCCAATATTTTTACACATCCATGTCAGCCAGTTACATTGCAGTAAATGTTGAGAACCATCTGGCACACAGCATGTAGTCTTTTAGAAATACCGCAGTGGCGATTAAGATGCACTTTTTGCATCAGCATAACATTATATTGTTTTTATGTAAAAAGTTTTATAGATTGTAGTCAAAGACTAATGTCTGTTTTGTCGAATCCATGCCTATTCGCTGGAACCCTGCATGTAGAGAACCATAAAGCAGCTCCTGTGATGAATTTCCTGGAACTATGTCTGAGGATCTAGGTTTTTGTTTTCCTTCCTGAAGCAACACTGCTCAGGTAGTGGAGTTGGGACTGCACTCTCAGGCTCCTTCAGTGAAGAGGCACAATCATTACAAGGTTGCATTTTGGCAGTAACTTAAAAAAGCCCCACAAATTAGATCTGGTGCACCTGTTTATTACAGGCCAAGCTCATCCAGCAATTCAGAGATTCTGAGGATCAGATTGTATGCAGTTTGTGTATATGCACGACTCATCCACCAAGAAATCGATGAAAAGCAAACCAACTGGAAACGTAAAAACACTAATTCGTAATCAGTTGCTGCACTATTTATTCAGCTTATTCAGTAGAACAGGGTCCCCCAGTTCCGATCCTGGAGGGCCAGTCTGCACCACAGTTTGCAGGTTTCCCTGCTGATGAACACACCTTACTCAGCTCACCAGCTAAGTTCAGTAGGTGTGTTTGAGCAAGGAAATCTGCAAATTGTGTCACAGACTGGCCCTCCAGGATCGGAATCCGGGATTCCTGCAGTAGAACTTTAATCTCCCACTGCGAGCGCATACAAGCCTGCCCTTGCGACGCAGGTCTCTGACCTTGCCCAGCTTGCCTGTGCTTTCAGCCAGCTTGCTCACTAATACCATGCCGGCTGGTATTACGTTTGTGCCCATTCTGTCATCCGTCGCACTTTCTAATAGCGTCCCCCGGCCCAGATTCCATGCTTCTGTTTCTCGTAAGCGTCTGCTTCCTGGCTGAGGTGTGCGCCCCACGCCAGGCCCACGCTCAGTGGCTGCCCTGCGCTCTGTCTCCTTGTCTCTGCCTCAGGGCCTGGGGCCCTTGAGACCCCTCAGCGGCACAAGACAGAACAGCCTGCATTTCTGGCCAATCCCTGCTCTTTGTGCTCCCCGCCCCGCCCTGGCCTCTCGTTGCCCCCAACCCCAGGTATGGTCCAGACAGTCCCCAGGTCATGTGCTGGCTGCTCACAACCAGTCTTCCCTCAAATCCTGCTGGACAGTGACCCAGCATTCTGCAGCAGCAACAGAATTGCATGCAAGCTTTAGTTAACCTGACAGAGAAAGGCGCTTAAAGCTTAATAGCGGAAGGACATAAGATGCTCTGCACATTTTTACATTTTTTCCTTAAAGGCTACTGAAATGTGTACAGATATGTATTTTTTTCGTAGTGTGTGTCTCTCTTAAGCATTTACTAGGCTTGGCCAAAATTTATACCTGCATATCATCCACAGTATTTCCAAAACACGGTATTTCGACGGTGTTCTCAAAAGCAACTATATACCAGTCTAGTATAATTCTAGTACTATCCTAAAATCACCCTTACAATTAATTTTGGCAAAAGAAAATGGCACCCAAGTAACCCAACCTGAGCATTCACCATCGCACGCAGTATCGGTCAAAACATTTTCATTACAAGTGACATGCGTATTCCGCTAATGCACCTAAATGACAAGCGTGACAAGGCTGGAAAGGGGCTCTGTTTTCATCTTGGGCTGATGTTCACTTTAAGCTTCTTTCTTAACAGCCACAAGTGGTTTGCTGTCCTGTTTGTGATGCTCATTTTCTGGAACTTGGAACAGCTGAAATGTGGAGCTACATCACCTGAAATGACATTTTAGTTTTGTTTTGTTTTGTTTTTTTGTTTACCAGAAAACTCGTTCCAGTAATGTTCAACCACTGGTTTCATGGTTGATTTGCTCTTCATATCGCTGAGTCAGTAGTTAGCCAGAGTGGTGGTTGAATTGAATCGGGGCAGCGGTTTTGAGGTGAATTTGAACCACTCCTTTTCGAGATTGGGTCCTAATTTTCCCTTTTCCTTTTTTTGTAGGTGATCTCCTAAATGAAAACTTGTCCGCTTCCATCACCAACCAGCCAGTCCACCGGGAGGAGAATCTGACTGGCGAGCTGCCCAAGAGTAACTCGGATCAGTTCCTGACCACGCCTGACGACACTGAGGACAAGGACTTACCTCAGGATGGGTCCGAACTCAAGCACAGAGCCCCCAAGAAGGATCTGCTGGAAATAGATCGCTTCACAATATGTGGGAATCGCATTGACTAGCCTTCACAGCCGCCTCCTCGAATCCGCGCAGGGGACATGGCCTGGCGTAGCAAACACTGCCAAAACCGTTCCTTGCCAAACACGAGAGGCACTAGAGTATTTATTGAAAATACATATAATTTATTGCTGACTGAAGAATCCTACGTACATTTCCTTCCACTGCCCCCGTCTCCCATACACCAACCCAGCTCCTGGATATCGAGCGGAAGAGCCCGGTGATAGAGGACCTCGCCATGCTCCTATGAGAATGGTGAGCGGGGTCTACGTGACCCCGCCATCGGGCTGCTCGCACATAACAATGAAGGACTGCAGAGTCTTCCCGTCCGTTATTTCGGAAGGCTCTCTGTACCAAGGAACGCGCCTAGGACACATCCGGAACAGACTGGCATCCTTTTTTTCTTTTTTAATGAAGAAAGCAGTGTAAAGGATGCTGGTCAGGGACTACGTGTCTCATCGATTCCCCCAAGTCTCCCATATCAAAATGTTTTGAAGTCAAAGCCTGTGAATGAGTCAGTAATATCCCTTTCTTCCCACTTCACCCTTGCTGTTGGAAAACAGCCCTCTCTGGTTTGTTTTGTTTGTTGTTTTCCTTCTTGCCTTTCACATTTGACGACCGTGCGATAGTCGCAACGCAAGCCGCACCCGTGGGTTTGTATTGATCGTAGTTGAGATGGGCAAGACGTTACTGGTGGCGATTCTTAAAAGCCTTGGCCTTTGGAAAAGTTCAGAGTTAACACCAGGAAGGAAATGAGCTAACGCTTTGACTGGAGATAGCAGTTTGGTGGCATCGCTGTGTTAAGATAATGCCTATTTTGCATTTACTTTGTGGTTTTCTATTCAAATACACTGTAAACCTCATAAAACAATGTACATAGTCCATGAATCCTGTTCCTGTCATGTTACATACACTGACCATAGTTCACAGTTTAATACTTTAATGTTTTTAGCTACATTATTGAGTGTACTATTTCATGTGGTTTTGCATATGGAACTCATTCGAATTAGCTTTGAATTCTGCACTGATGTACCACGTGGTCTTAAGATTCAGGTTTTTTTTATGTTTAGATACATTTTTCTTTACAGTTACCACTGACCACTTCATTGTTGTTCGTATTTCTCATGAACAAGTCATTTACTGGCAATATTCTTAGGAGTGCATTTTGAGACTGGAGTAGATGAAACATGCTTTACTGTTTTGTTGGTTTTAATAAAATAATGAGCTCTGATAAACTCTGATAAAGAAAAAACAAATTTTATGCGAACACATTGATTTTCCCTCTGCGTTTTTTCGCAAACTGAATGCAATTCCAGATGCAATAAGACATTTAAAAAAAGATTTATTCACATTTGCCCTGCATAGTCTTGAATCTCTGAACCAGAACTTTTTAATTTATAAAATCACGATTTTGTTTCCACAATGAAATAGTCCTGCAAAAACAGTGACCCACAGTAAGAATTTAATGAACAATTTAATAGAGTTTTACTTAAACATGCAATTAATGGGCATGACAATGGTTTGGATTATAAAGCAATTATTTATAAGCAACTCAATACTATGTAAACCATGATTTCCATACCAGCATACAATATTTTACTAGCAAAAATGTTTGCCTTCATTGCATAATATTGATCATGAAATAATGATTAGAATGAGGCTTCTGTTTTTGAAACATTAGACCATAGTATTTTAACGATTTGGATGGTATGTCAAATAGCATTGCATGGAACAATTTTGAACACTTCAAAGTATCTTTGTAACGTGTCGTAAGCATTAACAGTAATGGTTTCAAATATTTCAATTTTATGTTTAAGACAAAGATCTGCACATTTGTAAGAAATGCTTCGCATTTTCGGGGGGTAATAAAAGTTTTTCTTATGTTATTATAACTTATCCCATCGTTGAAGGGCTGTCGTTTCTTGTTTTTATTAGGTGATCTGTTTTACACTTCTCTATCAAGATGGAAATGTCCCCAAACCATTTTTTTTTAATTCACCCAAGTTGTAACGTATTGTTGTTCTTTAAGGGGAGGGGTTGGTGGTTGTGGACCTTAGTTGGATGTGTGTTGATGAGATCTGAGGAAGGTTGGCTTTCGCCTGCCTCGGCTAATGGTTGATATCTTTGGTATGCAGTGGCATTGAGGGGAGGCGCCGAGGAATGAAGAGTGCATAGCGTGGCACTGGTCTGACAGTAGGCGTGTTGGTGTAAAATATCAGTCTGCCTCCTTGAAGGGCACCATACGTCTTGATGTTGTACTCGTTGTGCAGCTCAACTGCAAAGTAACTCAAAGGGAGGGGAAATCAACTGCTGAGTTGACTTTATTTTTTTTGTTTTTCTTTGACATAAGCAACATACCTTGGAAAATGAAAAATATTGGCAGTATGGGCAGAGTATGTACATGGGGCCTCAGACCTTGCAGTTGAGTGACACATTCATACCATAAATCTAACCCTAAATGCATTAGACATAGCTTATTAGCATGACAAATTCATTTTCTTCCACCAAACTAGATAATGTGAGCAGACAACCACACTGTCTATTAAAGTACATTTTACAAATGTACCTAACATCAAGTTCCTCTCAATATTGAACCGCTAGAAGGCGGTATTACAGAAAATGAACTTAAGAAAACCCCAAGCTTAATTCTGACTTGAGCATTATGCAGCATATCCTGAGGTATTGGTCTCAGAATAGCAATGTAGAACATGGGTAATCAAACTCGGGGTAGACTGACCCTAATCTTTGCATATTCCCAGTGAACTAAGGCTGTTATGAAAGGACATTTGATACTGGGATTCACCATGGACAAAAAAAACAATGGTAGGGCTTTGTATATTGTGCAATTGGAACGTGAAATATCAACGTCTGCCAATATAGACTATGAAGAGAACAGCTGTATCAGCAAAAGAATGGCAGTTTTCTTTGGCAAAAAATTGCTGACCGAGTCAATGTGTGTGTTTATAAAACTGTTGTATAAAGTTGTATAAAGGCTATTTTACTCATTAAACATTTGCCAGACCTGTGTGGTCTAAGATGATGATTTGGTTGTATTATTTTTCCTGAATAGATTGTGCCTGTGTGTGAATTTTTTATATTTAATGTTTGTTTAAAAGTAGAAATAAATGCATTGGACACAAGTTGTAAACTTGAAATGTAATTGTAGCTTATAATTGTAATTGGTAGGAGATGTTTTGCTCCTAAGGTTTATCTTCTTAGTTCTAGCTTACCTTTAGGTGCCAGCTTATCAAAACTCGCCCTATAGCCAACAGGAAGAGACTTGCAAAGCAGGTGGGATTGGTCACAATCCCCCCCTTGACCTTTTTTGAGGAGGAAAATAAAAATCCAGCCCAAGGTTTTGTTTCAACCCACCAGTTTAATATAAACTTTATATTAAACTGGTGGGTTGAAACAAAACCTTGGGCTGGATTTGTATTCTCTAAACCTGAACTTACCACCTCTAGACTTTTGCATTTAATCTCCTTCATCTTCCTACAGGATAAGATGGTGTGATTACACATTACATTTCCAGAACACATCTATATGCAGTAAGGATGTATTTGTCATTGTCCTGAGCTGGTGTTTGCACTGAAAGGTTGGATGCCTAAATGTGGATGACTACACTTAATTGCTTTCAAATGATTTGAAAATTAAAGCATGTGTGTCATTTTTATTAGCACGAAATCACGAAAAAAATATTGCAAACACGACAGCTGCGTGGTGATGGTTTTGAGCAATTAAAGAAGCAGATTGTGTCCCTGGGAACTCTGGCATCTCTGCAGTCAGCCAGATAGAGTGGAAGTTCTTCTGCTTGGAAATTTGATGGCATAGCTGGCTATCTGTCATCCCCGTTTGTAGCAATGTTGCGTAAAACACCACATGCCCTGTGCGGGGTGACTCAAAACCCATGGATGAGTGTGGTTCTCAGGCCTAGTCCTGCACTGTTCCTGTAAGGTAGCGTTTCTCAGCAACCTGGTTTTAGTCCTACTGGGAAGGAGCAAAAACATGGACTGGCTTGTGGGTCCCCACGGATCGGTTTGGAAACGCTGGTGTAAGGAGTCAGGAGAGAGCAAACGGTGGTATTATCTGGGTAACAATATGGAGCCATAAGCTAAAGTACAGTATATTGTGAAATGAGGAACACCACATGTGCTGGATGGATGGATGAAATGAGACTAAGAGGGGAAATGTCCTGCTTACTAGTTAAATCGAGTGACCGAATTGCACTGCAGCTGAGAAAGGCCATAGAAGAGAGTGTGGAGGATGAGTCTGGTTAAGACAGGTGCAACCGATTCCGCGTGGAATGTAGGACTGCCTCCTCAATGAAAGAGGGCAGGTGTTGGCCATGGAAGACATGTAATGTTGTTTGGCAGGTCGAGGTAGGTCACCAGGAGAAAAAAAGAAAGCATGGCCTGTATGGGGGTTGAACCCATGACCTTGGCATTATTAGCACCACACTCTAAACCAACTGAGCTAACCAACCTAGCAGTGGAAAAGATCGGTTACACCACAAGCAAAAGTACAAAAGAAACATTTGGGTGGATTCAGATCTGAGTTATCTGTTCACCTTGAAACGCTCTCCCAACTGAGCTATCCCGGCACATTCCATAGTTGCGTTTTTCTACCCTTCCCCCGTGGGCCACATGAAATTAATGTCTATCTGGAGCAGCAGCAAGCTATGAGAGGTGTCAGAGTTTAACCAAAAGTATGGTATAAGGTATAAAAACATAACGGAATGCTGAATTATAGAATTATTCTTCCCTAAATTGCTCATTGCTGAAGGTTAAAACCAACCAACTTGCAGTTCTGTGGAGCTCTTCATTAATGACATGGCATCTCAGGCCAACGAGTACCACAGTAATAAACTGAAAGCATATTTTATGATCAGCATGCAATTCAACATGTACTATACAAAAATGTTTCCATTGGTGGCAGTAGGCAATGCATAGAATTTGAAGTTAACTAAGAATGAATCCACAATGAGTAATATTTGAAATGTGAGGTGGAAGAAAATTGTTCACATGCTGTAAATTGTGTTGTAATAACGTTTGTGAAGATACATGTAGTCATCAGGATATGGCAGAAAGTCTAATCAGGGGCCTGATGCTTGTTCCTAACATAAAGCTCAGTGAATAATTTAAACTTCCATGTCCTCCAGTAAATGGCACACCAGATTCAAGAACTTATTAGTAACCGCAGGCTCTGCCAGTGTTCTGACACTTAACTCCAGTTAACTTCAAGTAAGCCTGGCCCCGAGCAGGTTAGCCTTGAAGAGGAAGTTGCCATAGTAACTGAGCAAGATTCACTGTAATCTCACTTTCTGGAACAGGAAACCTCAAGTGTCCAGAATTTTGAGCTTATATGCCTGGGCGAGTTAGAAAACCAGTCAAGCTGACAGACAGTCAGACGTACTTTGATAGCCATTTTGGGGATTTTTTTTTGGTTCTTTTTGTTGTAATAATAAAGGACAACAAAACCAATAGCATAACATGGCACGCCATATTCATTTTACAAAAAGAGATGGATGACAGGTTAGTACAGAATGGGAATATGAAGAGATGGCAAGAAAGAAGGGACAAGAGAAGACAGGATGTGGCAAGACAATGAGGGCAGGGACTTTCAGACGGCCTGAATCTGATGCTTTGTTAGAGTTCAAAATGACACCAGTGGCCTGTGTGCAGAATTAGATGGCAGAATTTGATGCTGCAACGCAACGATGCTTTTGAAGTGTAATATTACACTTTAATCCTCAAATGCCCTCATTTCCAAACTGAAAAGGCCGTATACTGATACAAAGGACCTTGTAATATGTGAATGGGTGTAATGTGTAATGCAATGGATAAAAATGGATAAACGTAGGGGGAAATAAAGAATAATGGAGCATCATGAGTGGGTGGGAGGGACAAGGGGAAGAGTGAATGGAGCTAGAGGCATGATATAAAAATGGAACAGTGCTCGTTTTTGTCTTTAAAAAGACAATCAGAATTACGCACCTCTCTCTCCTACGCTTTTCACAGCATGCAGACACTCGCTCCATACCGGAAGCCTGTCCCAAACAGACAAAACACAAGGCTTCACTGCACAACAAGAGCCATACACTGGCCATTATTACCATTCATATTAATGTTGATGTAGTAAATTACATTCTCACATCTTTTAAGGATTTTTTTTGTGTTTAGTGTGTCTTTGTCAAGACAAAGTTAGACGACCATAGATGAGATTTCCTAAAATTCAGGTGCAGTACTGTTCAAAAGTCTAAGGCAGTGAAATAATATGTTTAAGGCTTTTTATCTTAGTAGTCACTGCGCATTTCTTCAGAGAAAAAAATGCAATGTGACATCGCAACATATGCAAATTAACAGTAACAATAATTTTTTAAAAATGCTAATTTTGTCTGTTCTCTAAGAAATAACTAAAATCCTGTACTGAAACTGTGACAAACTGCAGTTCAGTTTTCAAAACTCTCCACAGGGGCCCTCAGCCATTTCATGTATTCATTAAATTTCCCCTTCAGCAGAATTAATTCATTGACTTAAATAACTCAACGATTATCCAAACAAGGTGTGCTAGTGGTCAAGTCAAAAACAAGCCATGGACGTATTAGATAAGATAATAATATAACAGTTTTACACCAATATGAAGATTATTTAAATGCCAGTTTCTGTTACTGCCTAAGACATTTGCAGAGTACTGTATAGCGTACATTATTCATTGATGCAGCCTAATATGCTGAAAGACTCAGAATCCATATGTTATCATCAGTCTCTCTGGGTAGATTTACTCTTCTTTCTTTGGTGCAGCGTAATTTCATTACGCTTCTTTCATTCCTCATCTGCATTGGAGTCAGCTGGGACATATAATACTCACACAATACTCTCTTCAGGAACCCATCTGTGCTTTTAAAACTAGTTATGTTTAAGAAATGACGTTAAATATGATAGATACAGTTTAAAAATAAACTCATATAAAATAAAATCGTTCCAAGCGTTTCATGTTTTTATATTCTTGCATTTTTTCTTATTCCCTCTGCTAAATATGTGATTATCTTTAAAACATTCATCATTTATGCAAATGGGGGACCAACTCCACAGAGGTGACTTCACCATGTAAACAAACATTTTTATATATCTGGAACTAAAGCAGCAGATACGAAAATTTCAATGGGACAAACCGGTGCAAATGCAGCACAAACTCCTGAGACCGGTTTGATGCAAGCTGTATGCAACTTGGGGACTGATTTCACATTGGGGACGTTATCATGTAAACAAACATTTATAGCTCAGGAACTAAAGACACAGAAATACAAATTTCAACAAAACAAATGATGGTGACTGGTTTGGTTAAAATCGGAAATGTTGGGGGGGGCAACTACATAAGTGGAACTGGCAGTCTTCTGGAGCACACATTCTGGAGCATACATTCTGGAGCATACATTCTGGAGCATACATTCTGGAGCGCACATTCTGGAGCATACATTCTGGAGCATACATTCTGGAGCATACATTCTGGAGCATACATTCTGGAGCGCACATTCTGGAGTATACATTCTGGAGCATACATTCTGGAGCGCACATTCTGGAGTATACATTCTGGAGCGCACATTCTGGAGCGCACATTCTGGAGCATACATTCTGGAGCGCACATTCTGGAGCGCACATTCTGGAGCATACATTCTGGAGCGCACATTCTGGAGCATACATTCTGGAGCATACATTCTGGAGCGCACATTCTGGAGCGCACATTCTGGAGCATACATTCTGGAGCATACATTC
>JABFDZ020000054.1:1338546-1354760 GCA_019775955.2 Pollimyrus isidori
GTGATTGGTTGATTAAATAATTGCATTAATGAGAAATTGAACAGGTGTTCCTAATAATCCTTTAGGTGAGTGTATGTAAAGGCAGATTAAAGATACAGATGGTTTAATATTTAAAAATTTAGTGTTCAATAATGCATTCACTGCTACCTGGGGTTTGGGCATGAATCACGTAATCGCATGGCGTTGAGATTACTGTCGCAACTCACAACGGCTCTGGTACAGGTAATATCAGACATTGATATTGATTGGCTATGCAACATTTTTATTTAGTAACTAGCAGCAGTGGTGCAACTGACGAAGAACGTGGCTTTAGTTTAATACTAACTAGTTTCAACGTTTGATATAAGGTACGCTTGATACCAAATCATATGATCTAAGTTATGCTGGTACAATCCACTGCAGAACAACCACCAACTGGCAAACTTACATTTTAACATCAGTCGTATATAGCAACCAGAAAGAGTGCAACAGAGACTTCATTGGAAAAATGCATCTCAGTAGCGGTTACCGTAAAATTGCATCCACAATATGCACAAAGACTCATTTACCACAGACATTACATTTACGATGAAAAAAAACATTTAGCTTTGGTCTCCATATTGAGTTTTAACCAATCGCCAAAACAAATTGACAACAAAAAAATAATCATTTAGAAAAACGCTTTGGACCTCTAGGCTGTATATTACTGCATATTAAACATATTTCAATTGCATAGGGCATCTGGCTGCTAGCTAGCTAGCTTTTGTCAGTTTCACAAGGAAAATAGCTAAATATTAAAGCTTCTTAGATTCTTTTAATTTAGAAAAATCCAGTTGAGCTGCTGCAGTAACAAAAAACCTCTGTGCACTGGAGCTTCAGCCCACTTAACCCATTCCAGAAGGCTGTTGGTTAAATACTGAATCAATTTTTATGTAAGAAATTATATTAATTGGATTAATGTGTTCCACATCCCCAATAAATTGCCCATGTAAATATATAACAATATATGTATATATAATTCTAAAATCATAAATAAAATGCATGAAATAAGTGAAAGTTTAACTGCACTTTACCTGTACTGTGGAGAGCTAATGGCATACAATTATTTCCTTTTTAAGGTCTGTCGTGGTTCTCTTAACTTCTCTTTTTGGTTTGCTGCTATTACTAACCTTCTTGGGACCCATAGTGGCTTCTTTAAAAACAAAATAAGAGTAACAAAGGCAAAAAAAAAAAAACACAAGCATATTTGGTGGAGATGCTCACTACGCGAGTCTTAGCTGCAGACTCACTCATATACATGCACTCTCTCCTTTATGCGTAAATAGATGCGTCCTTTCTCAGACATGTCTTAGCATGAAAGGGTTGGTTGACCCATAACCGAAAATACAACTGAAACGTTTGTTTAAATTGTACAAGATGTGAGATGTTCAGTAGCCCTAACTGAGGTACCACTCACTCACTGTATTGTAGGGTTGCGCAATTTTACTAATTCATGGCATGGAACTACATGACTCCCAGCAATGGAAACACTTGAATGGACTTTGCAGGTGCTTCATTAAACAGTGACTAAAGGCTTTTAAAGCTCAGCGGGGAAGCAATGTTGCATCTTCTGGCGCACAATGAAGTGACTCAAATCATCTGCTTTGTCACTGCGCTGTTAACTGCATTTCACACTGGCACAAAAACACCTCACCTCACGCTGTGCCTTCTGTTCCCAGTAAGCAGGCCCAGTCGTGTGTGGCAATATTTGGGCTCTCCCTGAACTGGAGATCAAAGCCGCCGTTGCTTGGAAAAGGGCGCCTCGTCTAAGTCAATCCCCGTCACTTATAACTATATATATTTTTTTTTTAGTATGAGTTGGCAGGGCGAGAACCGCTGGGAAAATCTCTGCAAATAACTGCGATTACAGAACTCACCTCTGCGCAATGTCTCGGCGCTCATCTAAATCAGCAACCTCAGCGATCATTTCAATTTACAATACCTTTTAGGTTAACATATTTGCTGTATGTTTACATTATTTCTTGGTGGTAAAAATGCAGATTGATTAGCCAATTCATCACATTCTGTTTATCGGAATATTCATATACATTTATTCAGTTGATGAATTTAATTAATTTATAATCTTTTACTTCGGGGTGTTTTTTTTTGTCTAACTTACCTGGGCAGAAGCTTGTTTCTTATTGTCTGTTTATTTTAAATACAGCTGGCATTCGGGAATAAAAGTTATCATATCAATGTCAGCAATATGAAAATCACGTGACCATGGAAAAGTGTGACATGGATATAAGAACATAAGAAATTTACAAACGAGAGGAGGCCATTCGGCCCATCAAGCTTGTTTGGGGAGAACTTAACTAATAGCTCAGAGTTGTTCAAATCTAGCTCTGATTTAAAGGAACCCAGGGTTTTAGCTTCCATTACACTAAGATGGAGACTATACTCTAACATACTCTAACTACATGCTGTGTAAAGAAGTGTCTTCTCAAATTCAAAATGTTGTTCCACTAATTTCCACCTATGGCCATGAGTATTTAAACTAATATGAACAGCATAGACACCTATTAGAATCTTATAGACCTGAATCATGTCCCCCCTTAGTCTCCTTTGCGCTAGGCTGTACAGATTCAGCTCAGCTAACCTCTCCTCATATGACATTCCTCTCAGACCAGGAATCATTCTCGTAGCCCTATGTTGCACCCTTTCCAAGGCAGCAGTGTCCTTTATAAGGTATGGTGACCAAACATACAATATTCACCCCTGAGAAGCAAGAGGTTGATTTTTCATTCACACGGCCATGTCTACGTGGATCGTCACCCTGGGTTCTGAAGGACAATGTCCTGGTCTTGTCTTCTCACTTACAGTCTACACTGGGCTCCTCGCCGTCCTTTAATTAGACTATGCTTGTAGAAGTGGTGGCCCACCAAATCGCCCCCCCCCCCCCCAAAAAAAAGAGCACGTTAGTTTTATAAATTTTCTGAATATTAAGACAAATTGATTGAAATAAGGTCAGCGTCTGATTTTTTGTTATTTATTTTGCTTTCAATAGATCATTGACCTTTTCTGAATCGTCTTGGGTGCTACCATGTTTTTGCCAAGGGAGGACACTGAATCGGAATAGCATGGGCTGAGGGTCTCAGACGTACCCGTTTTCATTTACGTTAATGTAAGGATTACATGTTTAGCTGTAAGGTCACAGTGGGCTGCTTGGGAGTTCTCTGACTCTTTATTTTACGTATGGTTTACCGTTTATCCCAGCAGGTAAGACAGAGTTTGTATAGCCTGCCTGTTTCTGTCATGCTGTTTCATCATCATGAGTGTTTTATTCATGTCATTAAGAGCAGTTTTCACAACCCAGTCCTTAAGGACCCCCAGACAGTCCACATTTCTGCTCTGGGACAGGGGTGTCAAACTCCATTCCGGGGGGGCCGGAGCCCTGTGCAGCATAGCTCTTTCCCCGTTCCACCACAAATGATTCAGCTCAAGACCTACGTGGTAATTAGCACAAGGAGTTGAACCAGTTGTGTTAAATGAGGGGAAACCCAAACATGCATAGGGCTTCAGCCCCCCAGGACTGGAGTTTGACACTCCTGCTCTAGGTGCTGGGAGGGAGCAAAAACATGGACCGTCTGCAGGTTCCTGAGGAAACGCTCTACCCTGATGTTGTCGCTGCTCTTGTCACCTCAGTATCTCCTCCTCCCTACACATATTCCAGGTGCCCCAGTCCCCTTGCATGTCTTACCCACTGCCATGTTAGAATCCCTCTGTAACATGATATCCAGTGACCAATCAATGCATCCCCTGTGTTTGGGTCTTGTGGTTCTGTATGACATGCAGCATTTCCAGGGCAATGACATATTGAACAATGAATAACTATGAGGTTCATGGCACTAAATAAACCAAACAAATAAAATGGAAGTTTGATAGATTTTAGCTCTGAAATGAGGTGTGTGACATGTAAAATGAAGTAGAATATGCCATTTGCAAGATATGCGACACTGGCGCGAAGGTGTTCACCAGGTTGGCAACTCTCACACATCTGGCGTGATGTTCACGCAAGAAATCTTATGGCAAATGTATATTATTCCATTTTAAACCTAAAATGAGCCACATCAAAAGCACTGGGGCAGTTTGTAAACCCTACAGACTATTTACAAGGTTATATACACATAAATGTGTGCAGACTTAAAATCTCACACCAGCCAGCTGAAGAAAGTTGGCACGCCTGATGCTCATCAGCTTCAAACCACAAGATACAGGAAAAGTAAACTAACCTTCTCTTAACATTACTGGTCATATTGGTTTGTATGGGATGATTTAAATGCCAGTGAAAAATGACCTTGCCGAGATGCTAAGTAAATTAGCCCGTGTACGCTGCTGACGGGACGGACAGTGTGAGGCTGTCCTGCCTCCCACTTCAGAAATATCCAAGCAGGTCCACCTCACTGAAGGTTCCACTTCACTGCAATCCATTCCTCTGCCACTGTGGCTCCACTGCCAGGGGTAACACACATGCACGCACACACAGAGACACACAGAGCGCCGTCGGCACACACTCCTGCGCACACGCACACACTCACTCACTCACAGAGGCTCGCATCCACTCAGCACTGGCGGAGAGCACTCTCAGAACGCGAGAGCAGGGAGGAGGCAGTGCCGCTGTGTATCTCCTGCTGGCAAGACATCGGTCCCGGGGGAGATGTTCGCCATCCCTGAGGAGCACAACTTAACTTTTCTGTCCATCGTTTTGGAATACTTTATTTGTTTTTAATTTTTTATGCACTTAGAACCAACATTGATTCCAGTTTAACAAGATTTTTCTTCACCTTCCTAAGACAGTCCTCCTCCCGCTGTTTGCTGCTTTTGAAGCTGATTTTCGGTCCTGCTCCGGTGGACCTGTCTGCTGTTTGTCATGGTCGAGAAAGTGGGGATAGTCATTCTGCTCTGTCTGGGCTCCACTTCCAGTGAGCTCCGGGCAGCTGATCAAGACTCACAGTCAGGAACTTTGGATTTTGGGTTCGTTCCCTCCGGAGTTTATGAAACACATGCCTATTATGAACCAGGACCCATAGGGATTCTCTTTCACATGGCCCACGCTTTCTTGTATGTGGTGCAACCCAATCCATTCCCCAGAGGTAAGCTTTGTTGTAGCTGTTGTTCCCAAAACTCTTTGACTGGAGCTGACTGGGATGTATGGCTCCCCTAACTGGGCGAAAAGTATGTCACGGTGTGCAATTAAAAGCGATCACAGGATGGAAGTTTACCGTTACTTTGTCAAAGTTATGGCATCTATATTAGTAGCTGTATTCCAAAGTCCGATAAAACAGAAGCGTCAGCTGATTATAAAACAATATCTGGGAACAAGGTTCTTACGTCACATTCTGACTAATGATAAACACAAAAAATTCTAAACAGTGTCATATAGTGCAAAGTCTCATGTTCAAAATAGCTCTGAAGTCGTTTTTTTAATAATGTTGTCATGTCATAAGTTGCTGTTCTGAGTAGGCAGGCAGAGAGCCGTTGAGAAAAAGGAGGGCAGGTGTCCACTTGAAACAGTTTTAAGCGTGTGCCATTTTCATCACCTGCAACCAATTAGAATATCTTGCGATTGGGTGTAGCTTGGCAAGTGACCTGT
The DNA here is from genome assembly GCA_019775955.2 of Pollimyrus isidori. NCBI lineage: Eukaryota > Metazoa > Chordata > Actinopteri > Osteoglossiformes > Mormyridae > Pollimyrus > Pollimyrus isidori. The sequence continues at coordinate 1,344,158 of JABFDZ020000054.1, forward strand.
CTGATTGGCTAAACGTATAATCTGGGCTGCCATATGTCATTTGCCTTTGTCGCCAGCTTTGTGCTGCTCGTTTAAGCTCAGGTCACCGGTGGCTGGACTCTAAACCATCGGCATGATTGGTGGTGAGTGTCGGTCGCCGACATCCTGTTAATCACCTCCAAATCCATTTCATTTATTGATATTTGACTAATGTAATTGACCTTATTATTAATTTGTTTGTGCTCGGGTCCATTGTAGAAATCAAGTTACATATTAAATTTAAGGGTTTCATTCTTGTTTGAGTCCCTTAGTCCATGACCCCATTAATGTCCGTCTCCTGTATCAGCTCTCAATACAGTTAACAAATGCATCACTTCCTGTCATGTGCCATCAAAGCCAATAGGTCATCATTGTAATAAGTCTTGTTTTTATTTTATCTTTATTTATTGTTGAAGACAATTCAACAGTTGTGCCCAAGAGGATTAGAGCCTATGATAGGTTTCACTGGATCAGACACTCTATCCACTGTACCACCTACTGTCCTATTGTGTTTCCCTTTGTTCTTCCTGCTCCGTATGACACAGAAGTCGCAGTCAGCCTGTGACGTAACTCCTAAATAGTCTTTCAGTCGCCCAGCAATAAAATGGAATAATAAGTCACATAAAAGTGAACTCCAATAATCCCCTTGTGTGGGGCTGGTATTGCCACGAAGGCCCCTAAGTGTATAAACCCATTGTAGTGCTTTAAGGCACAGGTTAGTGTCATCGGTGATTTTCAGATGTGCCACCTGACCTGTATTCACAGGGGCATTAGTATATTGCGTAGTCCGAGTTGTATAATTTGCTGTAAGAAAACAGACTGTCCTTTTCGAGTCACTGGTGCTATTCAGAGAAGCATGGGATGATCCACTAGGTGCAAATGAAGGGGGAAGAGGCATGCTACTTAGTACGCCGTGTGCTGCATGAAGTCCATTGTCGCAGCACATATAACTATTTTCTTTTCATTTGGAATCTCCAACAGAATTTCCTCCCTAGCTATGCCTTAAAAGTATTGTGCTGTATGGGGCCCCTTGGATTGTACTGAAGTCAGCAGTCATAGGAATTAGGAATTTTAGCCAAGAGACTTACTGTCAGGAAGTGTGCCAAAGTGGTGTACGGTTACCTATGTGCTATCAGTGTGTTACTTAAATGTTGGTGTGAATTGAATCTGGGCTTCCTGTCAAATGCTTGCTTTTCTCCCAGATGGCAGAAGAACAGATGTTGGACAGCTGAGGAAAAAGAAAATTAACGTCATGCATTTACGTTTGATTAGGACGTGCGCTCCGGAATAGAAACAGAAAATTCTTCTTAAATGAAAGAAAGGCTTTTATTCAAGAACAATATTTAGGACAGCTGTTAGATCTGGACTAGTATCTTCTGCCTAAGATGTATTCTTGAGTAGGCTATTTTAGATTAATTTTAGTATAGCATACTACAGTATCTGCTACATTAGTGGGTAAACTGCAAAACTGTGGGGTCTTAAGTTTTTAAGTAAGAGTCTCTGCTAAGCAATAAGTAAATTAATAAATACAAGTGTCAGCAGATGGTTCCGACCAAAGTGACTAAGGCAGCTTACAGTGCAGGGTTTTGCTGGCTTGTGGCTCTGCATATTTGCTGCAGCTTTTTAGGTGTTTTGCTTACAGCCAAATATCGCTCGACAGTCTAAATGCGAAGAGCAACGCATAATCTATCATATGATAAGCATGCGACATCAACAGCTTCATTCAATGCGCTCATAATAACTTTGAACAGCTTGCCTGAGTCCCCCAAACACCTTAACATAAATAATAAAGCAAAACACACAATTCATGCAGAAAGTGTCCTGTATTTTGCATGTGGTCAAGTTAAATCCTATACAGAATACAGGATAAGGGTGACTGTTTTAATTTCAATTATTATTTCAGCAGTCAGTGAAAGGAATTAATCAGCGAGCGCAGAACAAAGCATTTCAGATTTTCCTTTTGTTGTTTTGTGCAGTTTTTTTTTTTTACATACTCATGACATTTTCATTTTTAATACCCACTGCTTGCATGCAGTGTTTTACCTCAGGCTTTTGTTAATGAAGATACACGCATAGTATTCCATGAAAAACATTGCGAGCCGTGCACTAATGTGTTAGGAATTAATCTTGCATGCAGCCTGTGCTATAAACCGCGACTGTGTTACAGTACTAGATTTATATCATTTATATGGAGCAGACGGACTGCTGTGCCTTGATATGTGAATTCCCATTGAATAAGTCATTGTGTGGTGAAGTTGGTGTTGAGGCAGCAGGATGAAAACAAATCCATGCACGGCAATGGATACCTCGTGGCTTATGACTGTTCAAGCTGAGCGCACAGTGAGGAAAAAGCTGGATTTCCAGGAGTGTGACATCAGTTCTGAGAATTACTGTATTACGAGCGACTCATTTTGCGCCGCTTGCTTTACACGTTACTCGGAGCGGTGTGTAGCGTAATTAGCCAGGTTAATTAAAAGCTATTTACTGATTTCGTTATGGAAGTAGGCGTCCTGGTTTTGGAGTTTGCGGACAGCCGTTACATTCCGTTGTGGAATTCTTAATTAAGATTTGCTATGGCAACAGAAGTCAGCAACCCAGTTTCAGTGCTACAGTAAATTTGGTTTTATATGTGACTGTGTGAAGCCACCTGCCAGTGTCTTCACAGAAACTGCCGTACCGGCGTGTGACATGAGCCCTGCTCCCTAATGCCTCTGCTCAACCCCGGCCTCTTCAGTAATCTGACACGCAAGAGGACAGATTAGCCCCCCTGCATAAATGAATGTCATTATTTGTGTGGAGGGAAAGTCATTTAGCACATAGCTGGGCCTGTGAAATTAGCCTCCCTGCCAGCCTCTGCTAAACTTACAGGAGTAGTTTAAGTAGAAATATGTTTTGAATTCTTTTAATTAAAATTGATTTGCTCACCACTACCTTGTAGGGTGTGTTGAATTCCTGGATTCCTGATCTCTGAGATTCTCTCTGCAATATTTCAAGTTCAGAAGATACACTATATTGCCAAAATTGTTTAAACACATCCTTACTTTTAGAGACTGCGGGAATTTATTCAACTGTTGCTCCAGTTGCATATTTTGTCCTCGAATGTATGATTTTAGAAATATCGTACTTTGGACGATTAAATAAGTAAATAAGTAAAGTTCTGCGATCTCTAAAAGCTGGAAATGTTTCCACAGTTTTGGCCACAAGCGTGAAGCGGACAGCGTCGTGGCGCAGTGGGGAACATGCGGGATTTGGTGGGGCTTTTCTCTGGGTACTCTGATTTCCTCCTGCAATCCAAAAACATGCAATTAGGCTAACTGGCTTCTCGAGGTTACCCATAGTGCATGTTTGTGCTCTGTGATGGACTGAAATTCTATCAAAGGTGTTCTGTGACTTGTTTATTAGGCTTACAGGGATAGATTTCTGATTTTTCGGTACACTATTACCTCACAGAAGTATAAAACACTGAATTTTCTGTATTTGATGAATGGTATGTAAATGAATGCTGGGATTGGGACATTTGAGCAGGTACAGGTAGTACAGGACAACAAGCAATTAAAGTACAATTATTCATTTGTGTAATTAATTCTCATATATTTCACAATTGGAGATGGTAACCCATGCAATAATAAGTGCTAATGTAAAGTTTAAAATTTTTGTGGCGTGGTGCTCCTTGGGAGTTAAGGCTGACCTCACCCAGAGAATAGAGTTTGTAGGCTCTCAGGAGGTGAATAGGACAGACTAGACTCACTTATCCACACCCATCGTGTTATTTAATAGCGTAACTTGTGAAACCTCAATGCGCGATTTCAAGGAGATCCCTCTGTAGCAAAATCAGCTCAATCGTCACCTGTGAGGTCCTCTCCACATCAATACAACAACAATATCAAATAAATATAAAATAACAAGCACTGAAATTGTCATGCTCGCACTGAGTTAAGCGTATAAAATCATTTAAATGCCTGATGCAGTGTGTTCACATCCATTGGTTACTGTGTATAAATACATCAGGTCCTTTATTTCTCAAAGACAACTTCCACGACAGCATGCAAGATTAGCTCACTAGGGGGTGGGGTCGCACAGAAGAACCAAATCACTGCCAAACCCTGTGACCTCCTTAAGAAGATTATCTCTTTGGCAGATAATTCCCTCTGAGGTAAGATCAGAATCTGCTTTACGTACTGCTTAGAACTTCCTGGAAAACCAAAACGAGCAACAATAAACTGTCTTCTCGTCCCCTCCTTTACACACACTATATATGCCACTTTTTGAGTTGTATATTTCACTTTTCACTGTTAATTATTGCCTTTCTTATCGTTTCTGTACTGTAAAGTATTTCATGTCACATAGGAGTAAGGAATTGATAAATTAGGTATGTCACATGTACTGTATTCTTAGAACTACAGTACAGAGTGTGCAAATTACGTTTTCTTTTCCTTTTCACACTCTGCTTCCCTGCCACAAACAGCATCCTGCAGCTGTACCATGTGATTCTGGCTTGGGCTCGAAAATAAGCCCCAAACCTTTGCCCCTCCAAATAATCCAGGTGAATGGGCCATTATTTATGGGAGGAACAAGTTAGCTGACTATAGGCAGCTGACTGGAACATGTAAATATGGATTGGAACTGTAAATAGGTACCTTTATACAGTAGAGAACAGCGTTTCCCATCTCGGTCCTTCAGGAACCCGCAGACAGTCCTTGTTTTTTACTAAAAAAGCAAAAATGTGGACTTTCTGCAGATCCCTGAGGTCCAGATTGGGAAACACTGGTACTGAGGACCCTTGGTTGGGTGTGTTCTTTAATTTCTGTTCGACAGATCAAACACGGGCGGTATGTCTGTCCACCGCCTTTACACCCTGCTATGCCTGGTTATAGCCAAAGCCTCATGGGACTTACCGAACTAAACGAGGTATAGAGATACGATTTTGGTTATTAAAGCTCGACTGTTAAGTCCTGATGCATTATTTTAGCTGCATTATCTTTAAAAGGTTACTTATAGTGCTACAACTACAATATGATTATTTGGGAACTCAAATCTATAACTTACCCCCCCCCCCAGGCTGATTACTTTGATTCTTTATTATAGCATAATTTTTACAGTTTAAAGAAAAACTTAATTCCATTTGTAGGAATATATAAGATGTGCTCTAACTTGTTATTTTTTTTAAACCGGTGATTATCATTGTCAGAGAGTCCTTTGCCGTTATTTATCTGGCATATTAAAAGTTGAATGATAGATGATATTTACTTATAGCAGGATGCTATTACAGTAGGCATGCTAAGGCCTCTCTCCACATTTCACGACACGAAAGTCGCCCGACTTGCTGACCTGAATTTCAGGCTTCTTTTACTTGAAATAGTTTCACTTACTACATATGGGTTAGATGTCTGGGAACAGTGAGCTGGATCCAAGGAAAGGTGAGAAAGTTTGAACTGCTGGTATATGCAACATTTCACACGTCGCTACTACTGAGCTGGATTATATTCATCAGGCTAAAGATGCCAAGGAAAAATCCTCTGTCCAGCTTGTGTTTTATCCCTCCACAGCAGTTCTCCTGCCTCATAAATATCCTCGTTTATATATTCCTTGGCAATAAGTCTCGCCCGAAGACATCATCTGAAGTGTGAGAAGCACGAGGTCCCCTGTCCAAGGAGGGAGGCGCACAGGCTTGCGGGCTGATGATGCATGTGTCCCACCACTGCGTGGTCGCCAAGAGTCATTCCGTCTGCATGCAGCAATTGGCAAGGGAACGGGAATCTGTTGTTTGAGATGATGCAAGGCTGACTCACGGGGACGACGCTTTTCATTGCCAGAAGAGTGTGTGTCAGGCCTCTGCACTAAGAATGGGATTTTGCATGAATTATTTGTGTTTGATATTTGCTTAAAGCTACTGTCAGTATTAGAGGATGGATATTAAAGCCTTTGTTCATATATTTTGAGGCGACAGCAACCATATACTGCATATAACTGGAGGTTTAGGTTTCTGTTAGATCAAATAGTTTCTCTTACTAGGTTTTGGTTAAGTACAGTATGTCAGATTAAAAGCTTCAACTCGGAACAGTGAGGAAGTCTAAACTAGTTTATGCAACATTTGGGCAGGAATACTCATCCATCCATCTTCTGTAGTCTCCCGATGTCACAGGAAGGACATGCAATCTCCTCACACGCAGAACTCTGCTGGGGCCTTCCATGCCAGTCCCAGAGGTGGGAGGCAACAGTGCTAACCACTACACCGCCATAGAGGAGAATACGTTTTCTGAGATACACGTTTGAGATTTCGGCGGTAGGAATGCATATAACATGCAGAAGGAAGGCCTGCGGCTGAAAGAGATGCTCCCTAGCTTGTTTTTAGTGCTGGTCTGACTGCTTGCATGTCCACACTAAAGATTTCACATCCTAAAGGGGCCGTTCTCATCCCCCAGGACAACTGTCTGATACCAGTCACCGTTCAGGTCTTTGCAGCAGTTGTGCTTTTGTTAGTGAACAGGCTCAAATCTTTGGCTCCGTTAAACTTTATGAATTTAAAATTCCTGTAATTATGCAGGCCTGCTTTCATTAATTAAAAAGTATAACTCTATTAAACTGTTGCCATTAACGTGCAAAATATCATGTACTCATAGATTATCATTATCATCACACCACTCCTCTGCAGGGCAGAGCCGGCCTATATATTCAAGGCAACAGACTTCAGCTGATTCTGATCCACTGATCTCCCCAAGCCAGCTGGTTGACATAAACCCTCCAGCGTGTCCTGAGTCTGCCCCAGGGCACAGATCCTTTATGAGACCCCCGGGTCACCTCTAATAATTTTGCTCATTCAGACGGTGCAGCAGCAGATCTTTCTGCATCTTCCAAACTCCCTACCTTGTCGCAGAGAGTGTGCCCAGCCACCACCCAGGAAGGCGTCATTTTGGCTTCTGGTTACATGATACCTTTGGTTAGTATTCCAGAGGTTGATCAACTGAGAGAGCATGAGCCTCGAATGATGGCTTGACTCGTTTCACAACCATTGACCACCCCGTTATCAGCAGTCAACAGCCCATCCACCTATCAAAGTGACATTCACCCATGAGAGGCGAGACCCAAGGATCTTTTACTCCTTTGCTAAGCGCACACTATCCCCTGAAGGTCTGGTTTGTTTCTACTAACCACTTGAACATAAAGAGTCACAGTCACAGAGTACTCAACTGTTTGGTAGAAACAAAATCCTGGTCTGGATTTATAGCTTCTGGACCTGAACTGCACAGCACTACCTATCTCCCAAAGTCACTAGGGTATAATCTGCCTGGGCCCTTTCCTCATTCTTGTCACCCAAATGGCACTGCCCCTGACCATCACCTGACCACTAGGAGCCCGCCAGAAGACGCCACCCCCCAGTCCTGCTTCTCAGAATGGCTCCTGTAATCCTATTCTGGGTGAGTGACCTCTGCACACAGACCTTATGACAAAGATCTGTGGACCACTGAAACACAGAAATCCCACCATCATGCAAAGGCCGTGATCCTGAGAAAGGTAATACTGATAAGTATTTTCTTTAATTCCTAAAGCAGTTGCTCTCTGAACCAGACCCACCAAGGATTAGAGTCTTATGTATTACAACTGGGAAGAATGATGAACAACAGACTCTTTTTACGTGGCAAAGCTTTATTTATTTGATTTTTCGCTGCATAAGACTTTTTTCACATACCACAGGTGCAATGCGTGATCCATGTCGTTAGCTTGGATAGCTTAATTATTGCCACAGGAAGGATGAAAGGGTAAATATGAATGAAAAATTGATGAAAATGTTTTATGGCTGCCTACAGGTGAAATTGCCGGAGTAAGTCAAGTGGCAGTAATGAAGAGAACTTTATAATCTTAGTGGACTTAACCAGTGGAGTGTGAACAAGCATTTGTATGACGATGGAATTTTTTTGACATCTCATGTCTATTTTTTTAATTTTTAAAAATTCTGAGCTTCCCCCCCCATCTGCTTCAATGGCCAAACACATCTGGTGCAGCAGGCCTGTGTTAGGACCTCCAGAGCATTGCTCTGGGCACATTACTCAAAGTATTTAACTGGCACGTGAGACACAAACATAAGTTGACTTACTTTCCTGGGTTTGTCTCCCCAAACTCTTGGTAATATTGGGGAACACGTCCAGTGCCGGGCAGAGGAGATACTAGCTATTGAAAAGATCGGGGGCTAAGTCAAGTTTATCTGGGGCTTGGCTTTCTTTGTTTTTGAAGGAAAATTTGCATCAGGGCTACAATACTCAGGGCATTACTCTCTACAATACTCAGGGCTCTAGCCCTTGTGAGAGGACTAAGGATTTTTTTCAAGTCTCCCTCAAACTTCCTGAATTTATCCAAGAGAAGGATTGCAAACTGAGAATAGATTAAGATGCTTTAGCATCTGTGCTCTGTTGTGAAGGCCCATTAATGAAGGTCCTTAGATGCAGTGCTGCTCACACTTTTAGGAATCTCGGTGCCCAGGGGCCCGCTCAGCCTTTCCAGGGGCCCAAGCAAAACCTTACTAGAGGAGTTGCCGTCACCTACAAAATTGATGATCATTCCACTTCCTCCGCAGCTGGGGATTACCATATTCGGTGAAACGAATATGGTAAGGGGGACGTGTCCAGGAATCAGAATATTAATGAGTTCTCACATTCACCGACCAATTAAGGTAGCGCCTCTGACATGGATATTAATGAGGTTTTCCTAGCCACCCCGTAAAGCAAATATTTGCCTCCAGGGAAACAGTGAGCAGCGTGACATATAGGGATGTGTATATCATTTAATTTTTTAAGTAAATGTGTGCATGAGCCTTGCAAACGCTGTGTGATGATACACAGTAGCTGCCGCATATTGAATATTGGCGCCATTTTCTTTTTTTACATTCTGTTACTGCACTGTAACTTGCAACACTGGGTCATATAAGTTGCAGTGCTAAATGCTGGTCAGACACCTGGACTAGGGCACAAAAAAGGATGTGTGCAGGGTAACCCAGATGTATGGTAACCCAGATGTGTGCAGGGTAACCCAGATGTATGGTAACCCTATCCACAGTGCAGGTGATTTCACGGCCCTTAGGGAACTGCCAGTTCTACCTATAGCTAGAGCCAACCCTGTTGGAGCCATTTTTTTAAACCACTTCAGTCAACATCTCCTTAAATATAGTATTTTCACATGACAACATGTTACTTTGATTTTAAAGAGCTTTTTTCAATGGAACTTGTTCAATATAATGAGGGAAATTGTTCTGGTGACTGATGGATACAGAGAACATATCTCTTATGCTTATTACTAGGAAGGCTGTCAATGCTGGAACGAGGGTTCAAGGATTAGTGGGGAATATAGAAAAAAGCATGCAAGGATTGGTGGGAAATATGGAAAAAAGATGCAAGGATTGGTGAGGAATATAGAGGAAAAAAGCAAGAATTTTAGATCGAATTTTATTAGTGGAAGCACTAAGTGGGTTTAATAATAGTTCTAAAGCTTTTTATTGCTGTCATGGAGATGATTCTCAGATAGGCCTGCTGCCAGCTTCTGCATGCAGTTGAAAGGCAAGTGTCTGTGTGCCCACGTGTGTAATAACGTGGATGAATTAAGAGGTAGTGTTACCTAATTGAAGTTTCTGTCTGACTGACATATTAAGGCATTATTGCGTTTCTCTCTGTTTACAAAGGACGCCTTTGAAGTGACACGGCTGCTGGTGTGATGTAACATTTTCCAGGTCAGGAGGTTTTAACTGTGCTGGGATTGTGGGGAGTTTTTTGGACGAAGGCCAGGTAATAATAAAACACACTTCGCTTTGGATCACTGCGATTTATCAGAGGAGCCGAAATAACTTCTAATGATCCTACATAATAAAAAAGCGCTTTATTAGGGTTGCTATTTGTTTGATGTATTTATTTATAAGTTCTGTGATTTGTTTTGTGTTAAAGGCTGGCTTTGTATTTCATAGTAATGCATGATGGCTCAGTCACCAGTGTTAATTAATATTCAGTGTATACAGGCATTCGGCAGGTTAGAAACGCTCAACTTACGGACAACTCATACTTACGAATGGACAGCCGTAATTTCTATTATGTTATACTAAATGTTCATGAGAAATACCATGGTACATAACAAGCGCATGCACTACTTTGTAAAGCTTGTGAAAACATCATGCGGCTTCAGGGGTTTGCTGACTCGAGGTACAGTACAGTATATTACAGTATAGTACAGTATCGTTTGTAGTTATGTTTAGTATTACTGCATTATTATTAGCGTTATTATTTACTGCATTATTATTTTTTTGATTTACCTACAAATTGGACTCGTAACCCGGGGTACTGCCTGTAGTAATATATCACTTTCTTTTCATAATTTATGAAACATTTCATTAAACACTTTTTCTGTAGAGGCCTACACAGACTTTGGGAATCCCTTTGTACAGCTTGGCAAAGACCATAATCATAATATATACTCACCTAAAGGATTATTAGGAACACCTGTTAAATTTCTCATTAATGCAATTATCTAACTAACCAATCACATGGCAGTTGCTTCAATGCATTTAGGGGTGTGGTCCTGGTCAAGACAATCTCCTGAACTCCAAACT
>JABFDZ020000054.1:1355327-1366091 GCA_019775955.2 Pollimyrus isidori
GCCACCGAGTTCATTGCAGCTGTGCAGATAAGTGATTGTGGAACATTCAGGGTTGACCCACTGGAGGTATCTTTTTCATATAAGAGTTGTGGATAAAATGTTTCTTACTGGGAGATGAGGTGGATGGCTGCTCATTTTGCAGTCTGGTGAATAAATACAGTATGTGGCATTATGTGCAGGCAGCCGCGCGCTCAACACGCCCGCAGCTATGACTCACATCACTCCTGTCCGCTTGTTTAAATAGATGGCATGTCAACAGTGGGCTGCAGCCAAATGCTTTCTCGCTGGTTCTTCGATTACCCAGCACGCCACTCCCGCCATACTGGGCAGATGATGGGTTTCATGCAGGAAGTCAAGCTGAACATCTGAGTGGAAAAGTCCTTAATAGATTTCGCTTGGGTTTCCATCTTTTTGGCATTTCTGAAATGTTGCCTTCTCAATCTTGGCATTGTGGAATTCCGTTCATTAAATTCCTGATTCTGCTTTTGTGACTCTCAGACTGCTCTTATGATTGCTTGTTTTTTTTGTCTGATCTCTGATTTTTAACATTCATATATCATCTGTACTTTGGTAGTGGAAGTTTGTTCTGTGTTTTTTTTTTTTTTGCCAGTGTAAAGAAACAACGATCAAAGCAGGGATTATCTCACACAATTATTTAAATAAAACATTCAGTGGTTATTATTTATGCCTACCTTATGATATTAGGATTTTGAAGTTGACCATATAATGTTCATTCTATTATTATTATTATTATTATTATTATTATTACACATACACTAGTGGGAAAAATTGTGGAAACACTTCCAATACTTAGAGATTAAAGAACTTTATTTAACTGTTACTTATTAAGGTTTTCTACACTGGGCACTGTCCCCGACAAACCTACATTTTATGATAATGGGTTTATTTTTGTCTAGAGGTTTTTTCAAAGAGTTCTTGGAAGCTCCTAATGCTGTTTTTTATTAGTGTCAATATTATTGCAAAAGAATAAAGCTTTCAATGCGATGCACTTTTTTTGGTGGAATTCTACCAGAACTTGCCCTAGTGGAGGAGAGTGTTAAGTAGCCGGTCAACATCAGAATAAATATGCATAGCTCTTTCCAGCCATGGGAAAGCAAATCTATATCCAGTTTATCTGCAGCAGAGTGATTCCTCAACCAGAGTCTGTACTGACATTTGATGAGTGGTTTGTGGTGTATACTGGAGTATACTATACATTACTTCTAAGTGCATTCATGAACAACAGGAATTCTGATCTTTATAGAACTCAAAGAACTGACTGGCACTTATGGGTTAATTAGTTACTAGGACTCTAAATCGGATGTAATGACTTATCAGTAATTGGTACATAGTGATGAATTAGTGTTGCTTTCCCAGCAACCTCTGACAGAGGACGGCTATTTATTTGGTGACAGAGTGTGATGTTGGTGAGGTGATGTGCCTCAGGGGTATAGCATGACAGTGTGATAGGACGCAACATTTCTCCAGCCCTAATGCTCCTCACCTCTGGTGATCTTTATTATTATCTCTTTGCCAAAGCTGAGCAAAACAGAAATCTTGTATCTGTAAAAACATACACATATGCCTGGAAAAACTGGCGATATCTATATAAATGTTTTTGCTTTGGATTGTTTCTGAAGCCCTGGGATAAAAATTCTTGGTAACATTTTCTATCAATGTCACGACAATAAGAATCTATCAACACATTATAATACATTCCTGAAGCATTATAAACATGGGTATAAATATTTATAAAAAAAGACATAACACATTTTAACCATGTTTATTATGCATTACAAATGCTTCATGAAGCTCTCATTTATTATAGATACATTCATACTACAGTACAATGTACAGTCCTTGGTTCTTATACTGGCCATTATAATGCATTATGTAGGTATTCATAGTGCATTATACATGCTGTAATACTTTGTAATTTTTTTACTGGCCATCATAGGGCATTATCGATGACAGCTTTGTCATATCCTTCCCGCCATGTCTCCTCCCTGGCGTGACCCTAAAAAACCACACCTGTTACTTGTTTGTCTTCCACCTCATTCTTAACCCTCATGTTAAGCACTTCCAGCTGCCTCTTGTTAGCTCCCTTGTTAGTCTCACATATACATGCTTCTCGGTCCTATGTTCCCCAGTCCAGTCACTGATGTCATACCTTCTTGTTGCCTGTGTCCTACCTTGTTTCATTTACCCCATTTTGATTCCTTACAATCCTGTTTACTTCCAACCTTTATTCATTGAGTTTAATAAAGTTGTTTCCCCACCACACCTGCCCCCTTTGTCCAAGTCCTTTGTCCCGTTGGTCATGACAAGCTTCAAGTGTTACTAAATATTTTTAAAATTCTCCCTTTTCAGTTGATTGATTGAAATAGATCACTTGAAATCTTATGGTTAGATTTTGCACAAGTTGTCCCCACTTCAAAGCTGTTTGCTTTGCTCTGTTTTGAAGTTTATCCTTCTGTGTGTTGCTAATCTCAGAAATGCTTAGAGCTCTGGTGACACACCCTACCGCCTTCACCAGAAAGCAGACTGGCAACCTCACTGCCTGGCTTTATGATCCATCTATGATAGGCAATCTCCATCTAATCACTGCCACTACACAGAGCATGTAACCAGAGGGTGCTCATGAATATGTACCAAGATAATGTGACACAATGCAAGTGTCTTCACTTGGCTTGTCTTCTTTCATACCTCTCAGAATAGCTGGGTTTTCAGCATTGCTGTGCTCTGCAAGACTTGTGGAGAGGCTATGGAGTAACATAGCAGCTCAGCAGGTGGTAACGTCACCTCACACCTCCAGGGTGGAATCCTGGCGTGTGTGTGTGTGTATGTGCGTGTGCACATTTGTGCATGTGGGACACATATACATTACATTGTGGCAACCTGTATTAAAAACCTGCTATTTTGACTTTTTTTTCATTCCAAACAAGGGGAAATTCAATTTTATAAAAATCTGTGACTGCAGTCAAAAGTCTAGAAATGCCAAAAGTCTGTTTGATTACATACTGTTATGGTTAAGATATATTACAATCCTGTGAGTGTGTGTGTGTGTGTGTGTATGTATAGCTTCTCACATGTTTTGTACTGTTTCTTGTCAGTTACTCCAGTGTCCTCCCACTGTACTGAAATATGTAAGTAGGGGAACTATTGCCCCACAATTTCCCATAACTTGTGATATTGTGTGTGAATGGTGCATGTCCTGCAATATACTGGCATCCCATCAAGGGTGGCCCATGCTGCCTGAGAGAGATTCCTGGCTCCCTTTGACAGATGGACATAAAAATGACTGTCTATATATCTGTCTATTTACAGAATCTCCCTACTGCAATACTTACCCACCCACCTATTAACTACCATCCTTATAAGTATTTATTCTTATTATTTTCTTTCCTTTTGTTACGGTCTTGAGCCAGATCGTAACAAAAAGGAAAAAAAAAAAAAACAAGAGACACAGGACCCAAGCTTACCCAAATAAAGAGTTTAATAATAATATACCCAACATATACAGTATATATAAATGGTTATCAGTAATCAGTAGTGTCAGTAGTGCAGGCATGCCAAGATCATGTAGTGTAGAATAAATAAATAGAAAGAAACGAAAATGAAATACAAAACAAACCCATAACAAAAACCAAATGAAACCAACTGGCAATGTGCAAGCGGCGCCTAAGCGTGCCACCCAGGCTGGCCAGTTTTAAAAGGAAACAAATCAGCTGCAGCCTTAACAAGCATCAGGTGTGACTGGCTCACTCCTAATCATGACAATGTGAACTGCCAACACTAAACAGCATCAATCCACAACCCACACTCAGGGTCATCACACTTATACACAAATTATTACACGTTAGTGTGTAATGTCTATTTTTCTCTTTTTGTGTGGCTGTGTACTGTTCTTTAGGTAATCATAAACTATTTCGTGCAGCATAATAAAAGTGTTGTCATTCCGGTATTATTAATAATAATATCTAGCATTATAATTGATTATCTATTTATTATAATGGCAAGGCTAATGTGAAAACCAAAGATGTTTCCACTTTCTACTTTAGATTCTGCATCGATGCAAATTTTTTACAGTGAGATGGCAAGCGGCAGTTTGCCGGAGCAGCTATTGTCCAGTGGTTCCAGCATGGCAGTTCCACCCACGGCGGGTTCGGAAAATTCATTCCTCCCATTGTCACTTGTGACGGCTGTAAACCCGAGTTTCTGTCTCTCCCTGGATTTAAAAGCACCTCTAAGCAGTCGATTTCAGGAATGATGGAAAAACCATTGGCTGTACAACAGTAGAAATAGCACAGTAGTACGAACATGTCATTTTATTGTGAGTGATTGTGGTGCACCTCTAGAGATTATGGGCGACATGGATGCATATCGTACTGAGACCCCAAGCCAGACCAGGCCAGCAGGGTTCCAAATCGTCTCCACTCCCCCCCCCCCACCCGCCCCCACATTTATGGTGCCCCCCACAAAGACATAAGACTAACTTGTCGGTGATATTTACACCTTTGCTCACTGCAGGTAAATCTAACCCCCTCTGCTCTCTCTATACCCCCACCCACCCCAGGTCTCTGTTGCTTCTCTCTCCCTCCGGCACCTCCTTCAAACCAGATTTACACTTGCGTAATACATGTTTTAAACCGAGAGGCTTAAGAGTTGTTTACTGAGGGAGTGCCCCCCCCCCCCTCCCCTCCCGCAACCAAGCACCGGTGGTGTCTTTATTGATGCAGCACTCTGTCTCAGTATGAGACAGCTCGGAGGGGACAGAGAGTGATACACAGCTATGGGGAAAAGAACAAGAAACCAGAGCTGAATTAACACGATGGGTTCCACTCATTTCTCAATTTATGTGTGTGCATCTGTGAATAATACATTTTGTTTTGTAAACTCCAGCCTCGTTCTTCTCTGTTTCTCTTTCATGAAGGACTTCTTCCTTGCCTCTAAGAGCTAAGCAGTGTACTTCAAACCTGCAGTTGGGACTCCCTGTAGCCTGAGGACCATGTGAGATTATCTCAGGGTAACATTGTAGCCACTTGAGTCGAAATGATCGAACACATGGAGAATTAATGTGAGTAATGTTGCGGTGTGGGGAGGGCCTGATCAGGTGGGATGACTGTTGAGCTTCTGTCACACTCAAGCTTCCCCGGTCCAACCCCATTAGCATGAAAGCTCTTGGTTAAGGTTATGTAATTGGTCATGTAATTCTTCAGTTTTGGCAGCCAACCCCCCACCCCTTGCAAAAATTACCAATGGTTTTACCATGTTTAAATAACCATGGCTTATACTGGTTTGCTGTTTTTCATGGTCTTTTGGGTAATCATGGAAACCATGACTATGGTTTTATTATGATTTCGCTATAGTTTGCTGGGTTCTTTTTAAAACCATAGTAGTCCCATAGTTATATGCTATATGTAAACTATGTTAGTACCACAGCTACCATGAAGTGCTATGGAGAAACCATGGTAGTACTATGAGTAGTACCAAAGTACCATGAGGTACCATAGCAAAACTATGGCTACTGCATAAAAACCATAGGAGACCATAGTGAATTTTCATAAGGGCCATGCCACCCAGGCCCAACCTGCTAGCTGAGGTAGCTTGCTGCAGTAATAAAAAGCTTTAAGGGCATCTTTGTACGAAGCAACACTCTCCTCAGTGTTGTTTTTCATTGGAATACCTTCTTTCATTTAATGTGCGGTTACCTTTGATTTATGGGTAAGGCATAGTTTACCTAAAAGGTGGGTGGAGCATTTTCCCAATAATCATCAGTGGATAGAGGCAGATTCAATCCTGAACAAATTATCCAGGATCCATGTGTTTTTCAGAAACACACCAAACAATTGAAACTTCCTACTTCCTGCTTCCTGTTTGGCCATTTTGTCCAATCAAATTCCTTCACGTTCAAACATGGAATATTAGGCAAACTCATATATAAATCTAACATGTCAGATTCTTAATAAAATTTATATTTAAATAAACAGTTAATATAAATCAATAAATGAAACCAGAGCTTTTTCTGCTCCCGTGTTTCTGCTGGTGTGAGTGGTCACACTTTCCTACGTTTGTCTTCCTGCTTGTGTCCCAATTTACTCCTTACATTCTGTTGCTCACGCTGCATCTGAGAACTGCTGTAGAAGCTGCGTCTATCGACTGCCAGCAGTTGGAGAACACCGCGTGGCGTCGGATTAAATCGCCACAGGACATAATGGGGGTGGAGGGGGGGGAATTTTAGCTTTTCCAACAGCAAGCTTGTGTCAAGTATGATGTGAGCTACTTAAAGTCTTGCAAGAAGTCAGGTAGAGATTTAGGTAGACTTACCAACCAACTTTGCGGCAAACACAATCCATCAGTGAGTTGCGTGAAGAATCGGAATCCGTATAGATCTCATTTGGAAGCCATGGCCGATGTCTGTCCCTGCCCACTTGTTCTCGACTGCATGGAACACTTATGACATGTGCATTATCCTCATCTGGCTTCTGCCTTGGTTACCAGACGGCTGACACATCCTCCCACACTTAACTGGAACAGAGCTGATATCTCAGTTGTCTGAGCAAGGGCCTGCATCACAAAGCTGGATTTTTGGGTTAGCAAGACAACTTCTTGGATTTAAGGTAGTCTGGGCTAAATGTAAGTGAATGGAGATAAAGTCCGTGAGGACTGAGCCATCCATCAAATTTTTCACGGCATAATTTCCCAGAGCCTCGTAATACGTTCAGAATAAGACTGCTTTAATCCAGCTATGTGTGCTTCAAGTGAATACTCCAGCTTGAATTTGATCAAGAAATGACTCATTGTTTGTCTTACACTCCAAACCACTGAGCTTGTTTCTTTTCTCCTTATGTCATTTCAGATCTCATCACCAAACTAGCCAAAGAAAAGTATGGAACGCTACAAGCTCAGTATCAGAAGGTAATGTGACAGGTACCACTAGGAGCTAAAGGAATGAACTGTCACCCTGAATGGGCACCAAGGTTTTACTTAAGCCCCTTTCGATTTTAAAGCCCATACATGAATCACCAAGATAATTGAGACATTACACTTCTATTCTAAATGTCTTTTGTGACCACAAAGTATTTTTGTGTTATATGTTTTATAAGTAAAGAAATAATAACAATAATAATGGCAATAACAATAATAAATAACAATCTAACTGTATTGTACTGTTCACATTTTTTTTGCGAATTATATTCATATCCTTCATTAGACTAGCAGTAATTATGTATTTGGAAGCACATTTTGGTTCCCTAAAAGAAATAGGCTGACCACATGTAAACTTGAAGTACTGATAAAGAGGATCTTTGTCTTGGGGTTACTTGTTTACATCTTGGGGAGTCACAGCTGCCTTGTGTTGTGCTGGTTCGCTTTCGACAATGACTCATTCACCCGTGATCATGCCTTTGTTTTCTGCATGCCGCCGCCGATTCGCATGTGCGCACTCCCTCTGCTCTGGCGCCTCAGCCCGAGAACGTTGTGCTGACGCTCCAGGTAACATCACTCATCCCACCCACCCCCCCGAGCTGTCCAAGCACCTGCCCCCGCTTCAGCACATCCAGTAGTCGATCATCTGACCAACAAGCGTGATGTAGCGCGGGTAAAGTGGTCATTGGAAGGAGATTTGAAGATCTGCATAGAGTAATTGCATCCATTAAAATCAGTGTCCTTAGGGGCACCTACATTTTTGCTCCCCCCCAGCACACCTGTATCATGTATTCAGTGCTCTTGATTGTTTCAGTTTGCTCTTGATTGTTTCAGTTTGCTCTTGATTGTTTTGGTTTGTTCTTAATTGTTTCAGTTTGCTCTTGATGGTTTTGGTTTGTTCTTGATCATTTGTTATGCTGGTGATTGTTTTGGTTTGTTCTTGATAGTTTGATTTGTCTTTGATTGTTTGGTTCAGGTATTGGAGGGAGCAAAAATGTGGACCATTTGGGTGTCCCTGTGGACTGTTTTGAGAAACACTGGATTAAATAATCAAGTTCTACTGTAACACTTAGTAGTATTAAGTAATCATGAAACTAGCAAGTGACACGAATTCGTGCTGGAAGAGCTGACTTCCTCATTTCTCAGAGGTAATGGGAGAATTCTACACTCACTTGACCTATTCTCATGTTCCAGTGAAAGAGATAAAATGTGAGAAAAAAATTCCCATGACTACCTTCCTGCCTTGGTCAGAAAATGCATCCCATGCAGGAGCCTTATGTGTGTGTGTGTGGGGGGGGGGGGCATGCATATCTTGTGGGGGGCAGAGTCCCACTGCTAAAGATTCAGGAGACACTTTGGGTTCAGGCTCTCTTTGGGGTCAGTCTTCGCCTTATTCCGCTCCGACGGCGGATTCTGGGATCTGCACCAACTGAGAAACGCCTCTGTGTTGCTGCTCCCTCTCACCATCTGCTGATGTTCCTGCTTTCAGCAGTTTGGGTATTAAATTGCTCACAGTTTGGAAAGAAAACTCTAGAATTCTCAGTGCTTCCTCTTTGAGCTTTTTAGCAATGTTTAGCGAAAATTAAATATTTTCACACACACAATTTTATTTAGAATTGTTTTAAAAAATAAATTAATTAATAATCCATATGTTTTCTTTTGAAAACTGAATGTATTGCCAGTGTGACAAAGTATGAAAGTACGAGAATTTGGGTGAAATTGTTTCATTGAATGTATTTTTTTTCAACCATCTGTTTGGACTTATGTTCATGTTCAGTGGATCCATATTCTCTGCTAAACACTCAATATAGTGCCAGATGACTTATCTGTGCCATTAGATATGGGCATGTTTATGAATGTATACATTTCTAATTGAAATTACCAAAAATAATATATATAATCATTCTAATTACGCAAACTTTTGTGACATAGAGGCCTTTCTGCCAGCTTAATAATAATCAAATATCTTTTCCGCCTGTATTTACCAGTATGTACACGATTGCAATTGGTTAGTGGTAACTTTTTTCTCCTATAAACAACACCACATCTTACAGGCAGCAGTTCTAAATATATGGCCTTGTTTTTCTCTATTGTGAAGTGCTTGAAATATGTTAGTTCAAGTCTCTCATAAGTCTTCGGTAGTTTACCTGAATCACTACAGTAACTCGTTCAGTTACATAACTAAGTTTAACCTGTAAATTATACCTTTCTGTAACATTAGCTTTGCTAAAGCATTTGTTCCTGACACACCTAGTTTTCATGTTCTCATCTCGCTCATGTTATCGGAACCACGACTGGTACAGCAGAGGTTCTCCTGTAGTTGTCGGTGCTCTGTGCTTGTTGCCCCGAGCCCCGCGCGCCGCATCCCTCGGACCCGGAAGCTTCCAGCACCAGCCCACCCTGTGCCTGTGTGGTTCCGCAGGCCATCTACTACGAGGTGGGCTTCGTGGTGTGCGCGGCGCTGGGCGCGCTCTTCGTGCTGCTCGTGCCCCTGGTCGGCCTCTGCGTCTGCATGTGCCGCTGCTGCGACAACTGCGGCGGGGAGATGCACCAGCGCCAGCGCAAGAACGCGGACTGCAAGCGGGGCTTCTTCACCGGCATGCTCGCCATCACCTCATTCATTATCACGTAAGTCCCCCCCCCCCCCTTCAGCTGACACCGTGGGGGGGTGGGGGCCTCCACGGCCCTGATGGCACTTTCCCAGGTGTCAGCAGGCCATGACGCATAAACCACAGCGATGCACGCCTGCGGGCCCAATCAACACTGCACGGCGTCACATAGCACGCTTTTCACAGGTTTGGAAATAGACCAAAGTGCGGAAACGAAGACCAGAGGTATAAAAAGAAACTGAAGCTTCCTCGCTCCTCCTCACTTTCGCAGTTGTTCTCCACCACGGTTTTTTTCTTTTACAGGGGAGATTTCTCCGCTTTGAAAGAAAAATAAAATATATTCTACGCTAAATCCTCCCCCCCGGATTGAGGATTCTGGATCCCTTTAACTTTGTCTGGTCCCTTCCCTTCTTCTTTTGTGTGGTGAAAACCCTCCACTGTCGACATTCCACGGCTGTATTCCAGCTACTGGGAGACGCACTGGGAGACGCACTGGGAGACGTACTGTCCGTTCCAGGGTAGCTGCTGTAATTAAATGGCTGTGCTGCCCCCACTGACCGCTGTGTCTCAGAATAAATGAGTTTTTTGAGCTCGACGTGAAAGTAAAGCTTTATGTTCACAAAGCAGAGCTTTTGGGAGGGATTTGGGTGTTTTAAGTTATGTTTACTTTGTGATAGGCTTTTTTGAACTCTGTCATTTGCATAATTGCATTTTAGTCAGTGTTCCACACCAGTGCTTTTGAAATTAGCTTTTTTTATTTACATTTTTTCCATAGTGTGGTGAACAAAAATACGACACATTGTTACGTGCAGTTTGACTCTATTTTAATTCAGTATCCAGGTGCTGTCTACATGTATTTCATGTATGTTCTATTTTTAAAACTATTTAAAAAGTATGGTTTACACAATTTTAAAATGCAAACGATGGTTTGAAATATCAGTGTTGTTGCTTCTATTTTTCATTTCGTAATTCTAAAATACATATCCAGTGCTTACATGTCCATATTCCTTGACTAGTGATTCCAGTTAAATTTTGATGAGTTAGATCCCGACATAAAGGGAGCCTGGTCTGTGCTGCCACTCAGGGGCTATCAGCCAGGCCTGTGCTGTAACTCAGGGGCTATCAGCCCAACCTGTGCTGTAACTCAGAGTCTATCAGCCCGGTCTGTGTTGTAACTCAGGGGCTATCAGCCCGGTCTGTGTTGTAACTCAAGGGTTATCATCCCAGC
>JABFDZ020000054.1:1371650-1382314 GCA_019775955.2 Pollimyrus isidori
AGGACTGCCCCCCCCCCCACCCCCCGTCCTGGGTTGTTCCCCACCTCATGCCCGTAGCTTCCAGGATAGGCTCCAGACCCCCGCCACCCAGAAGAATAAGCGGTTTGGAAAATGGATGGATGGATGATGGATGGAAGATAGGGATGGTGTGTTTCTCTATGAATTCGGACTCAATGCCCATAATCGGAAGTTCGAATCCCATCCCAATCAAAATGGTTTCACAGATGGGCCCCTGAGCAAGGCCCTTAATCCCAGTTGCTCCAGGGACTGTCCGACCCCGCTTTTTTACTTTGGATAAAAGCATCTGTTAAATAACTCTCATTTCTCAGTGTCACCAACTAGGCCTGCGATTTATCAGCTCAAGCCATTATTGCAAAAATTCATTCACCGTAATACAGTGTGATCTATTAATCGCCCTCTTTGATTTCATTATTATGTCTGATTTCATTTTATTATCATTTCCTAAGTAGTCATTCTTATTAAAGTATTGAATGGCATATTAGTGCTTCCTTGCCTAATGAAAAATTCCTACTTATCAGAAATGACACCAAATTTTTATATTTACTAGACACTTTTGTTGAAAGTAACACACAAGTGAGGAAAGCATTGGGTTAGAGCACAAGATCAGCCTTTGTCCAGTGCGCCTAGAGTAGCTGGGGTTAAGGGCCTAATAGTGATATGATTACTGAGCTGATTATGGGATGTGAGCCCACAACCTTCTGGATACAGTCAAAGATCCATAGCCTTAGGTTTACATAAGTATACAACAGGGGTCTCCAACTCTGGTCCTGGAGAGCTACTATCCAATCGATTTTCTATTTCACCTGAATTCTGATGAGCCACATCTATCCTTGGTACTTACCTGAGAACAGGAGAAGCTGGGTAGGATAGAAAACCTACTGCACAGTAGCTCTCCAGGACCGGAGACGCCTGGTCTACATAATCCCAAATCGCACAACCTGCGTAATTCCTGTTTAAGGCCGTTCCCACATTACATTTCCAAACGTCGGTGCAGTTTTGTGCTGCTCCATGATACTTCTGACAGTTATGGGATGGGGCTGGGAAGAGGCCCCATGCTGAATGGCTTGTTATTTTGAAATGCTCTTGCCCCAAGCATCAAAGCTCCTTTGTGCGGGCGCTGGGCTGTTTCGCCGACCTTGCTCGGGCCATGGTGACAACAGGACTCCCAGACGGAGCACGGACCCCACAATGGCTCTTTGTGACATCCTGGGGTAGACAGTGCCCGTTGTGCAGCCCCTTTCAGCTCCTGCTCCCATTCAGCCGTGTATCCGCCACCGGGCCACATTCCTGTCTCTCGGCGGCCGTTCATCTACGCCGCGGACCCAGAGGACGCGATGCTGGCCACGCTATCGTCCCGCAAAACGATTCCCACAAACGACGGCACTTTTTTACAATCTTATTTAAAGCACAACCTCAGAGCAAAACCCTTGCCCATTTGCGACTGGTGTAGCTGGAATCAAATGTTCCCAGTCAAGTTCTTTATATGGAACATGGACAAACGTAAAAGCGGGGGGTAAAGCTGCAGGCGTGATTATAGTATCTGTTACTCTCTAAGCTTCCACCAACCGTGGCTTAAAAATGCCCCCACTGACAGAAGCGAGAGTGTCTCCACGTTACATTCCTCATGAGCAGCAGTAGGGCTAAGAGCCGGCCCCCGGGGCCGATCTCTTATCAGATCACTCTTGCTCCCTGTCCTCTGTTAGGCAGACACACAAGGGTCGGCTTACGGAAAGGATGTTCTCTTTTAAAAGAACGACTCCTATTGTCAAGGGAAAGAGAGCCGTTAGTGTGCGAGGCTGTAAGCAACAGCAGACTCCAGTGCCAGTTGCTTTGATCCGAATGCTGGATGGGTAGCCGGCCTCTGCGAGGTCAATGCACTCTTCGCCTGTCCTGGGTGCCAGGACATCCCAGGACTGGAAGCGCATTACCTGGCCGCTCAGTTCATTCCCATCTCTCCAAGACCTTCTCACAGTGCCTCAACTCTCTCCCAACACATGGCACACGTACTGCCATTGAGTCTGGATGTTAGAAGTATGATATAATGACCATTTGGGTCTGGCGAATGAGCGCCTTCCATGGACATTTGCACAATGCTCTACCTGCCATTCCTTAAAAACATGATTCTTCTTTATTGCTTATGTAAAACAGGACTTAGTGTTAAGAAACCTCACTATGCAAATCGGAGATACTCATGAGGGCCTCATACAAGGGCATGCAAATCACTTTAAAAATGCAGAGGGGTGCCCTAGAAAAAAGGATCGGAACCAAAACTCAGCATAGTATTTTCTAAATCGTAACTGCGATTCAGGCTGATGATCAAATAAATGATTGTTTTTATTCATGCTTACACTGCCCCCTACTGTTATGGAGTTGCAAAGATTCTGTAGTATTTCATGGGAAAGACCACATTTGTAATACTATAATAATTTATATGACAATGCTTTACATTAACTGCACCTTCATAATGCATTCATGATGTGTTCATAGAACATTCATAAGCAGCATATACATTAACATCCTAACACACCTTAACAGCTTTAATATACATTAATAACATGCTTTATATGATTATAATAAACATAATGATATGATTGTATAATGTTTGTTATTAATGTATACTACAGGTATGTTAGGAGGTTAAGGTTACATGCTGCTTATGAATGTTCTATGAATGCATTATGAAGGTGCACTGAATGTTCTATGAATGCATTATGAAGATGCACTTATTGTTCTACAAATGCATAATAAATGCATTAGCAAGGCACAGTTAATGTTAAGTGTTAATATTTATATTATATATGATAATGTAATTCATATACAGTACAACAATATGTAATGTAATACTATGAATCGTTATATGATAAAAGGGGAAAAGGAAAACGGTTTGTTTGGAATTTGGACTTATGCTACACGAGTTCAGAAATGCACCAAGTTGGTCTTCCTATCTAAATGGGGACCATCCATCCATTCATATCCATGGGAAAATCCCTAATCCCAATCATGACACTCTTAACCCCTACCCATCCCAAATCATAACCATAAGTAATCAACCCAAAGACAAGACTTTTGGCATTTTTACTTTATTGATTGCATTTACATACTTTTATAAAACTATATCCAAATGAGGACTTCAAAAGATGTCCCCAAAAGTAGGGAAATTTCAGATTTTACTACACTTTGGGGACAGTTTGGTCCTATCTATCTATGCAAATTCTCTCTCTCTCTCTCTCTCTCTCTCACACACACACACACACACACACCCAAACACACACACACACACACACCATGTCAGCAGAGAGTTTAGGGGAGGCAGAGAATGAGGTGTGGAGAATATTGCATTTCAGAGTATTGTACCCACACTTCAGTCCAATTTTCATTTAAAACTAGGGTTATCATAGCCTCCTGGAGAATAAGAAAGAGTGTTTGGAGCCGATAGCCAATAGGGTAAAACAAAACGGTGGGAGAGCTCATATGGGATTAAAGAGAATTTAGAGCCGTGTGATGACAACGCCAGATTTGTCAGCCAGACAGAAGGTACAGTAAGAACACAGCCATTAACAATGCATTCTGAACAGGCCTGTATTGGGTCCTTCTCTTTCAGATTGGGGGTCCTGTGTGCATATGCAGCCAATCAGAACCTCAGTTCCCACGTCAAAAGCATGAAGAGGCTGGTCGATACCAACATAAGAGACCTCAAGCTGTTTGCCAATGACACACCAGTGGTAATGCATCCAGTCTGTGGAAATTCATCTGATTTTAAACGATGTATTATAAATATGCATAATGTAAGCAGCTGGGGTATTCCGGCCTGAAATATCAGTCTAATGTTTGTTTTCATCAACTCATTTGCATATGGTTAGCCCCGCCTCCCACGCTAGCCTATCACTGACATTCTAATACACCTTTTCCTCCGTTTGGTAGATATTTCGTATGAATCTGTTTGTTGTCTCGACCACAAACACAGTCCATAATAATCAGCAGCATCTTTGTGGATGTGTGTATGTGTCCGGTAAAGGGAGAGCGGGGAGTTGCTAGTAGCGTGTATTTATTAGAGAATATTCACTTTTTTATAGATATAAATTGTCTGTTCCTCACTTGTCCCCCTGAAAATGTGTTCCCGTATCTTAGTGGGTACCTTGTTTTGTTCCTCTTCATTGACTTCACTGTTTGGCTGAACTGTTTTTTTTTTCTGTTTCAGCAAATTGACTATGTTACTGCGCAGTACACTGTAGTCAAGAAAAAAGTCCTCTCTGACCTTGACAGTAAGTACAAAACAGCGTCTTTATAAGCCAGTGAGCCCCCCCACTTCCAGATTGCATTCTGGTGCTTTATATGTGCTGGCCAGATCAGCCTGATCGCCTTGTTTGCCTTAAAGACTGTTTTTATCAGGTTGGTCATTTCAAATGTTCTCAAGTTGACACTTGATCCTTCTCGGGAGTCCCAATGCATTTTTAACTGAAAGCATATCGCTTGACTTCTGGGAATTTTCTCATTAAACTGAAAGTGACTGAAAGAGGGGATTCAAATGGAAGGATGCATTCTGTTCATAGTGTTTTTGTCCAGTATTTGAAAGAAATACCTATTGCCTTTAAATAAGTCATTATGTATTACAAACAAAAATTATTATAAGTGTATTCAATTATATGGCCAACATACTGACAAAAATATTTCTTGTTTTTATCTGTTAATTTTAATAAAAAGTTTACACTTTCACCTGCATTAAAATTTACATTATGACTAAATAATGTCTACCTACACAGTGTTGTCTGTATTGGTGTTTAATAACAATTATGGTCTCTTTTGGTTGTTTCTACATGCTGGTCTCACAGTTATGTTTCTGGAAAGAATCAGGCAACATTAATCATGATGAACTGATGCCCCATTTTGCGATGTTTGTACTGTGTCTTTTACGTAAGAAAAAAAAACTGTTTTATTGCATATTCTCTGTTGCAGCTTCAGAAGGTCTTAAGATTCTTTTTCAAACTTAAAAGAAGCATACAAACAAGCGGCCCTGCTGCAGAATGAGAGCAATGTTCATTTTTTTCTTGACAGTACCAACAGACCCACATGAAGAATTTATTCCCATTTTGTTTGCTTATATGCCTGGATTCATTTATTCCACAGTGACATTAACCTTTATAATATTATTCTGGATCCTAATAGTGTCTGAGACAGCAGAGTTTACAAAAAATTATATTAACATCATACTATCTATAAATTTTAGTCAAAATGCATGTTCACATGGGCAGGAGGCAAATATCTGTTTGATAAGTAATGATTAGTAACATGATATGTGTATTTAGTAAATATTTTTAAATGTCATGTGACATCATGTGATATTCATTGCCTTTATCATTAATGTGATTATGCTTGTCTCTTCACACCCACCTTCAGATATTGAGGCCCTGCTTGGCAGCGGGATTCACAGTCAGCTTGGCGAAAAGGTCCTCCCTGCCCTCGATGGCACGCTGCGCGTGACTGAAGGTACAGCCACAGCTCTCTCACACAGTCCTGCCGGAGGTTTCTGAGGAGAATGTGCCCTTTCCCGCGAAAACTTGCCAGTATAGCATGTTTGCAGCATGTTACGTAGTAAAGTGCTCCATATGTTTCTCCATGCTTCACAACCCTCATACAACTTCTAGCACGATAAGGACATGACCACTGATGCCATGTAGAGAAAACTCACCACTTTGGCTAGTTACAGTGCTGGGCAGTCCAGGTCCAAAACCCGCAAATCTAGACCAAGATTTCGTTTCTACCAACCAGCTGAGCATAAAGAGTCACAGTCACAGAATATTCACTTGGTTGGTAGAAACAAAATCATGGTCTGGATTAGCTTCTGCACCTGAACTGCCTATATAGCAATAAAAAACTAGCTATACAACAGGTTTTATGTTGTTGTCATGTGTACCCATAACAGTTTTAATGTACTAGAAGGAACCTCAAGTGCCTTGTTTTATTAAATATTCAATATACGTTTAGTTTTAAAGTTCACATCAATACTATTATAAATTAAAGGTGGAATATGGTTGTGCTGATGATTTTACTGATGAATATATATTATAAAACCTTGTTCTGAGTTGAAATGCAATCTTAGAAAATCAGTGTAACTTTCATTTAACATGGGGGTTGCTGGGTAAAGTGCTTGTCAGCAAGGGTAAATGCAATCGATGCGGAATTACTCTTGCAAATCACTGCAGTTTTGCAAGCAGAAAGTAATACATAATAACTATTGCTGGCAATTATTCCTGCCATTTTTTTGTCATTCAGTTTATTGTATTCATTTCTGCCGTTACGGTTCATCCATTTGTATTTCATGCTACAAGTTACAAATTCTGTGGTTAATATTAAAATGTTATATTTGTGTATTATGGCTGGTTAATTCAACACTAGCATAGAGATTCAGGTGTTAGTTCATCAGTTGTTTTGTATCTTATCTAGATGGTGTATTTGTAGAAATTTAGCCTATATCAATGTATGTATGATGTATAAGAGGATATCATGTTAATCAAATGTAAACACAATGTACTGTATTTCTGTTGTGTTTGTGGGTGCGTGTGTAGATGGTAGATTGCTTAGCTCAAATCTTTTAGCGTAACATGAGATGCTTTCTTGGTGCAACCTTTTGCAATGCTCACAGTAGGCCTTGTATACTCATGGTAGGCCTTGTCCTTTTATTCTGACATTTAATTTCTGTAATTTCCTCTGCTCCATTCCACTCCGTCGCATTGCAAGCCACAGTGGAAAGGACCCACAAAGGTATCAGTGGCTGCACTTCCATCAAGTGGTGTGACCTGTCAACCTGCCTCGTAGGCTTGGGCGGTATCAGTCATTTCATACAGTCATTAACAGTTCACCCCAGCATATGGTATATAAACATATTTGAGGGGGGAAAAAGTAACTCATTAG
Source organism: Pollimyrus isidori (assembly GCA_019775955.2). Lineage (NCBI taxonomy): Eukaryota > Metazoa > Chordata > Actinopteri > Osteoglossiformes > Mormyridae > Pollimyrus > Pollimyrus isidori. The sequence goes on from JABFDZ020000054.1 coordinate 1,378,581, forward strand.
GCAACTGAGCCTAAACCGGACATGCCAACTTTGTTCAGCTGACTGGCATGAGATTTTCACTTGGAGACAAGTCTGCACATGCATTTACATGTATGTGACAGATTTATTACCTTGTAAATAGTCTGTAGGGTTTGCAAACTATCCCAGCGCTTTTGATGTAGCTAATTTTAGGTTTATAATGGAAAAAAAAGCATTTGCCGCAGGATTTCTTGCGTGACCGTGAGTCTGAAAGCGGGAATGTCACGCGAGATGCACCCTACTTAAATGGGCTCATCAGCATCGAAGTTGAGTGCCTGGGGAACGAGGAGGCAACTCCTCGTTAAAGACATAAAAAGATAATGCTTTGTTTAGTGATGTCACTGTCCGATCTGCGGCCACATCTGTACTAGGTTTGTCTGCCGCCCTTGCTCCGACAATTTACACCCCATTCTGTTTGCGTGGAATTACCCTATTTATTCGCGTTATTTTTTACTTTCTTTTGATCTGAAGCTCCAATCGCCGCTAACATTGTGCCCTACAATACATCGCCTCAATATGACATCTCCGTATTATCTTAATCGAAAATGGAGCATCTGTGCTTTTGACAGTATTAAATATAATATCTTCGGGATATACCGTAATAACGTCATACCGCCCAGGCCTAACGCCATGCCTTTGGTGCTGTGTCTGCTTGTGTTGTGTTCAGCTGTTTTCTTATCCAGGTCAGATAGAAAGTAACCAAGTACATTGTGTACATAAGCAAGGGGGTCTGTCTTCAGCTGGTGCCCCTTAAATATACGTTAATTATAGTGCCTTTCTACTGTTTAGTTTTCTTCCACTTGATGCAGTATGTCATGATGATTCAGCCTAACTAAAACTCTTCACTGTCAGTATTAGTAACCGCCGTCGCAATTAATTGATTCTAGTGGGCCGTTAAAGGAACATGGTATAACAAATAAAATTCTCTCATAATAAAAAGTATAAAATATATTTGTACAATATTTTGTACTATATAATTTTATAAATATAAATAACTTTTTAAAGGTAAATGTAAATAACTATCCATCCATCCATCCATCCATTTTCTGTAAATAACCAATTATTATTCCCTGCCTCGTGCTCATTGCTTCTGGGATAGGCTCCGGACCCCCCGCGACCCAATAGGATAAGCGGTTTGGAAAATGGATGGATGGATGGATAAATAATATAATGTAACTATTTTTAAATCAGGGTTGATGAGCCTGGTTTGTTTTCAGTGTCGTGGTGTTGGAGCAGGGAGCACAATGTGAAAAGTTAAAATACCTCAGAACAAAAATAGCCTTTTTTAGTCCAAAAGCAAAGGGCAGGTTTAGACAAAAGGATGGTATGCAGCATGGTCACTGAGGACCCGGCCCAGTAGATGGACCTGCTGTCACACGTAACACACTGAATGACTAGAACAAGAAAAAGAACAAAATCCGAATGTGACTCTCCACTTACACTTTAGCTAAGAAGCTAAATGTAAAGTAAAAGAATAAACAATTAGTAATAGTGTTCCTGTGGTGGCTGGGCTATGTTGCCCCTTGTTTGTTCGCTTGTTTGTTCTTGTTTGTGTTTCTGTAGTTTTCTCTGGATGTTTATCAATAATGGTGTGCCTCTGTCACTGGTTTTACAACGAGGCAATATATTTGTCACGTTAATTTCCTTCATACTAAAGAGAGTCTATTAGCCTGGTTTCATGACAGTTCAGCATGACGTCTGAGATGAGACTGGAGTTAAACCACAGCGTCTTACCTTTATGTCTGTGGGTTTTTTCTTTTTTAAAAAAAAGGTCCTGAGATATCAGCATTCTGGAATAGCAATTGCGATTGTAGGATTTGTTTTAAGGTAGGGGGCATACTGTAAGAGGGGCCGTAATTCATACACACACTCAGGAAAAAGAGTGCAAATTTTCACCTTTGCTTGTCATTGGGGCCGTACCCTTGCAATCCTTTAAGGTGAGTGGCAGGGGAGGGCGCACTCCTGGGGCCAATCAGCTTTCAATCAGCTTTGCTCTGTGGCCCCACCCCCCTGTGAAATTCATTTTTCCTCATGTCGCCATTGACTCCTTGAACTTGGGGAAAATGAGGCTGCTTCAGCCAACAACAGGACCTAACCCCTCCACCTGTGACTATAGCTGATTGGACATATGGATTCTAATCCAGATTTATGGCTAAAAGGCAGACAGCAAACAAAAAGCAGCTGGAAAATACTTTTGAAGTAACTGTTACTGAACTAACAAACACGAAACAGAAGGGTGACTGTAAAATGTGACTTAATTAAATTTACATAGAAGCAGAGTCTATGCCGAACCATATAGAAGAGAGTGAGAAATAGTAGCATATAAATTAAGGTACAGAACGCTGGATACATGTCTTTGAAGTTCTCCCAGGGGAGAGGCTGAGTCCAGCTGACTGCTGGGTGCAAGAATTTTAGGGGAACGTTATTCAGCATATCTCCATGTCGCACAGCTATGCAGGAGACCAGGGAGGCGCTAGAGAACGTGAGAACGGCGCTGGACACCTTGCAGGACGGAACCGGCAAGCTACAGGCAGAACTCAACGGTATCCGCTCCAGCCTGAGACCCACCCTAAATGATCCGGCCTGCTTCGACCTTGCCGTCTCACACACATGCGACAACATCCGCGGCACGCTCAGCCAGCTCGCCGTCGGGGCCAACTTCTCCGCGGTCAGTGTCCCGCCCCCCTCCCATACCATAGCCTCCAATGGGGCGCTCACTGACGCCACGACTGGAAACGTGTCGACCAATAGTTGCAAAGTCAATGTTCTCATTCTGGATTTCAGTTGCCACACGTAAGAGGAGAACTTGCCCGCGTGGACGGCGTTCTCAAGACTGACCTGAGCAGCATCGTTCAGAAGGTTAGGTTTCTTCTCAAGCTTGCCCATTGTGTTCAGTCCACTGTCCTCCAGTGATCTCCTCAGCTGTAAGGTTTCAATTAGGTCCAATCTACTGGACATCTGTGGTGTCACATCCCATAGTCCTGGCACAACCAGTATTATCACCCCGAGAACTATGTCTGTATGCAGGTTTTTGGGGTAACCTTTAGGTCAGCCGTTCAAACCCAGGTATGAGGACTCTTCAGCCGATCACTCTGCTGACTGGTGATCTAGTTAGGGAGCTGCAGCAAAAACCCGCAAAGCCCTTTCTGGATAAGATTGGCCACCCCTGCCGTAGTCGAACGTCAAGTATTTTTCGCATTTTTTTCAGAATCGAGATTAATCGCCTCTAATTTTATGGTCATGTCCGAAAATGTTCCCTGTGTTCTCCGACTTATCACTGTCTTTGTTTGCTGCCCCTCCCCCCCGCAGGGGTATTTATCATTTAACGACACCCGCGCCTTGGTGAAGCAGCAGACGAAGGATGTGGTTACAGGTACTGTACGTGGCACAACGTTGACACAACGGAAAATGAAACAAATAAAACTGCTTACTGTGAGGCAGCCAGGCATGAACCTCACCAACTGTCATTCAGGTTTAAGATAAGAACCACTTTATTGTCATTATACTTCAATACATTAAAATTGTGTTGACATCTCTGCTTCTGCAGCAGCTGTCAAAACAATGACAATAGAAAAGCACAGGTAATTCTACTAAAGTGCAGACAATGGAGTTACTACAGTATATACTATATATATATATTTCAAAGTCAAAGTCAGCTTTATTGTCAATTCTGCCATATGTACAGAACACACAGAGAATTGAAATAGCGTTTCCCA
>JABFDZ020000054.1:1391768-1416481 GCA_019775955.2 Pollimyrus isidori
ATGGATGGGTTTGTATGTGAATGTTTGGTACTTTATCAGAGCTCATTGTTGCTTCTGGAAACAGTGGACCCTTTGATTACATGTTGAGAATTGAGGCTTTTGCAGAAGTGCAGGAGAATAGGCTGGATTCAGCACCGGGTGAACAGAAGTGAGGAGCTTGATATGACTTTCTCTGTTCTATCCCCACTACAGCCATGGGGGGCACTAGAAAACGCACTGAAGGGCCACGCCACCATCATCCGGCAGATCCACAGCCAGCGGGTGGTGCCCATGGAGCAGGCCATGGTAGGCTCTTCGTATGCTTGAGGGCATTTTATTTACACAAAAATGTTCTGAGGGCAGAACGAAAAAGGATTGGCTCAGAGAGATAATCAATCAGACTGTAGATGAGGCACGACTAAGACATCTGATTGATTGGTTGGTCCCACCTCCTCTAGTTGTTTGGACCCACCTCCTATACAATCTTATTGGTTATCTCTCTGAACCAGTCATTCTTCGTTCTGCCCTCATTTTTATGTAAAACTCCAATGAGTATTTATATTATCCAGCAGAGAAGTACACTTGGGAACTCAACCTGTAATGAAATGCACAGGCTAAATGCTCAGTTCTTGCTCATTTTTAAGAGTCTGTCTACCTGTATAAAACAGTCGTGTGCCGTTTCAGGTGCTGTTCTGTGACCTGAACCCACAATTCACATCCTTTGAAATTGTCTGAAATGCTTATTCTGTGCTCAGCAGTCGGTGACAGTGGTCTATTAACAGCACTGCAATTGAAATGAGAGGGAACTATATCATTTGCCACAGTAAAAATTGTGGCAGCGCACAATGTATGTTCAATGCATTATGTCTGCACCGAATGGAGTCACAGCACACAAACAAAGTTCAGTGTGCTTTTGAAGTCCAACTCTGTGAAATGCACCACCAGCTGCTCTACAGGCCTGTCAGCCATATCTATTCTCAATTTCCTTCACCCCGTCGACTTCCTTTTAACGGCTGCAAAGAAGTATGTTAGAGCAAGGGTAAGCATGTTTCCCTTGTAAGTGTCTGAAACTGGATGAACGTCACCCGTTCCGCTTCTGACCTGTAGCCTGTGATTGTGTTTCCACAGAAAGCTCCGGAGTTCTTTACCGTAGTGGAACACTGCTCTGGTTTTGCTTTGTTTGATTGATCCTAATCAAATAAATCATTTATAATCAATCATCATAATAATACTGTATATGTAATATATGTACTGTAGATGTAGTCATAAGTTCTTTCCACTATTTATTTTTTATACAATCTTTTCTTTTTTCATAGTATGCGTTTGGATATGGTAGTAATATTTCATAACATTGGTTATAGTACTGGTTATATTACATAACAAAAAAGATCCATAACACTTTATTAGGCATACCTAATGCATTTTATTATCTACATAAAGATATATACTTATATTAGAAATTTTTGCAATTAAATATATCTATTGGAATGTGGCAACGTGCGGATTGTATGTATTTTATTATCATTGTATATGTCTGTATGCACAGATGTGCATGTTATTTTGGTATCTTACTCCTTGTACTTCTGTTACATTTTAACGAGTCATGATCCACCTTGAACTATTAGTACCTCACATAACCAAAAACACCATGATCTCATATACACAGGTCTCCTAAGCATTTACGGTTACATTTTGCATATATTTCACTCTGGGTGTGCACCGGAATGTGAGGATATGCACCACTGTGCGAGCACATGCACCAGTACATGTGCGTGTCGAGCAGTGCGTGAGTATGTGCTCTGCTTTCTGTCGTAGAACACACTGAGTCAGAGCATTGAGATACTACAGAGGACAGCCAGCGACCTCCCTGTAAGTCTGAAGTCCACGGGCGCCCTTAGCCTCAGGACAGAACCATCACACAATCTGATTGTCTGGTCAGTTAAACTCACCGCCATTCCATGTTCACCCCCTAAGGAGCCTTGTGTAATAAAATCGTTCAAAAGAACTCTTGGATGAGGTCAGTTAGACCCTTGGATGCCTTGTTGTCAGCTATCTATAGAGAAGTAGACTGGTAACTTGGGGAAAATATTGATGTTTCTGTAAGTAGTAAGTGCAAGAGATGGGTTTTGTGGGGCAAAGAGCTTGACTACCTTTCCTCAAAAATAAACCTGTACATCATTTGGCTTTAGGGACTCTCATATGTTATTGTAAAATCCTGTTTGTTTATGCTTAGGGAAAAATCACCAATATCCTGAACGCTATTGATGCGGCAGAATATCTGATTACCCAGAATGCAACGCAAGTGGTCAAGCAGGTAAAATAACTAAACCGGGGGTGTCAAACTCCATTCCTGGGGGATCGGAGCCCTGTGTATCTTAGTTCTTTCCCTGTTCCACCATAAATGATTCAGCTCAAGAGCTGTGTGGTAATTAGCACAAGGAGCCGAATCAGGTGTGTTAAATGAGGATGAGCCAAAAACTGTGCAGGGTTCCGGCCCCTCAGGAGTTTTACACCCCTGAAGTAACAGTGGAAAACATGAACATTTCAAACTACTTCACTAATTAACACAGTTCATTGTTCTCTCCTCATCTAGGAAACCTCAAAATATATCCTGAACATTGTCGGCTACTTTAAACAGTATATAGAGTGGGCCAAGAATTCAGTAAGTAGTTGTTTGATAGCTTCTGGTCATAAATAACATCCTTGCACACCAGCACATTATTTTTGTACAGCAATGTTTCCCAATCCGGTTCTCTGGTATTCGTTGACAGTCCATGTTTTCACTCCCTCCCAGAAAAAATATGAACTGTCTAGCAGGGAGCTGGGAGGGTGCAAAAATGTGGACTGTCTAGCAGGAAGCTGGGAGGGAGCAAAAATGTGGACCGCCTGTGAATTCCTCAGGATCACATTGGGAAACACTGACATACATTATTTATCATACTAATTATCTTGATTGTACTTCAGTGTTTTGCTCAATATGCCAAAGCAAATTCCTTGCATGTGGATGTGATAAAAAATGGTTCTGACTCTGATTAGCATGCTTTGTTTTTCAGATTGAATTAGATGTGGGAGTCTGCAAGCCTTTGAGCAATGTCATGGACACTGCAGATATCATTGCCTGTAGCTTCATAGCGGACTCAGTGGTGAGATACGGTATCTTGTGACGGTGTTCAGCTCTGCGGGGGCTGTTGGGTAGGAGGTGGGTGGGTGTGATATTGCATTCAGTTGCAGTTTGCTCATCACCCACAAGAAATCAGAAGACACATCCTCATCCATGGACAAAAGGGAGAAATGGGGTCTGTGGGTAGGGGCTGAAAGGCAGACCAGCGACGGTTCATGTGTTAGAAAGCCTGTTAAAGGTGTGGCGAGGGGCTTTCGCGAGGGGAATGGAAATGATTTGGGAACTGAGTCACGACACAATTATGTTGCTGCAAGGCTTAAATTCTTATCCTGTCTGACTGAGGGCCAAGTGAGGCTGACAGCGTTTAGTAGAATAGAAGTACCTGCTTTCTGCAAGGATCAGATAACCAACAAAAGCTTACTTATGTGGAGGGTGCAGCCTGGAAAAGGAGGTGTTTAGAAAGTTGATGTTACTGCAAGGTTTGAGCTCTGGACTTTCAGGAAGAAAAAGTGGCATGCACATTTTTTGCATTTAAGGAAGCGTTGTGTGTGAAGACCAAAGCGACACAGCTGTATAAACTGCACTTCCTTCTCTATCTCCTAGAATGCCTTCTGGTTTGGGCTGGGCTGCTGTACAGTACTCCTCATACCCAACATTGTACTGTCCATGAAGCTGGCCAAATTCTATCGCCGAATGGACACTGAAGATGTATATGATGAGTGAGTATTGCAGAATCGCTGCTTGGAGCATCAGATCGGACTGGATCTCCCTTCTTCTTTCTCTTGATGTTTCCTATTCCCATTTTCTCCCTCTCACACCTCCACCCCCGCCCCAACTGCCGTTTGGTCTCTCCCATTCCTTATTTCCCCCTTTACCCTTTTTAATGGCCCCATCCTTGCATGCTTAACACTAATCACTTTCCTTTGGTTTTGCCCGTAATCTGTTCTCCTGTTTCTTCTCCTTCTCTAATGCCTCTCTCTTCACTTCCTCTCCCCATCAATTTCTTTTTACTTTCTTCCTTTTCTGTTTGATTTATCCCTGAAGCACCCCCTCTCCACTTCTATCTGACTCTTCCCTGTAATATTTGCTAATAACCCCTGTCTTCCTCTCTCTTCCTTTCAGTTCCTCTGTCTCAGGGACCTGGCACTTCACCTTGTGATAACCATTCCTGCCCTTTCCATTGCGTTTCTAGTCATTCATGACTTACTTTCTGCATCCCTAGCACCATGTGATGCACTCCGCACTTTGAGGACAGTTAATACTATATTATTATATATATTACTAAAAAAAATAATACAGAATGATGACACCCAAGCCACTTTATGAAAGAAGTTGCTGCTGAGACCTTAATCAGCAATCCAGAAACCCTTCAGTGCATTTAATGTACATGTAATGGTATTTTTGTCTTTCTTTATGTCTTGTAGTGTGACAATACCCATGAAAATGTAAGGTTTCACCCCCATTTTATGTTCTTTTTCTAAATTAAATCCAGCTTTTCACCTGTCATTCCTGGATGTTATCCGCTTATGCTAAGAATTTTGTCATGCTTTTTTCTCACACTTTTCTGGTGCTGCCTTTAGCCTTAAATCCTTGTAAAATTTGTGCTTTGTTGAGATTTTTTTCCCCCTTTTTGCTGTATTTGCTCAAGCATTTTAAAATGAATAGAAACAAAGAACCTAACCTTTAAAAAGTATAAATCTGTCATGTTTATTTTATTTTTATCTAAATATCTAAAACAGCATTTTAAGATACTTATTACATGTACTTGCCTATTTACACATTTATAGCCACATCTGTACAGTCTGTATGTGTCGTTCTAGAATATTAGGCCATATTGTCACTTAGTTCCATCTATTACCATTTATGCATTTTTGTTTACATTTCTTTTATATCCAATGTTTTGTTTCAGTATGGAAATTGGTAATAATGGTTATCATAATCAGCATTTGCAGTGTATTCCCAACCCTGTAATGGCCAGGTAAAATCCATATATCTACATATAATACTTTCTTAATTGCATGCCCTTTCAGATGCAGTTGGTGGTGGTTGTAGTGGGGTTTTAGAAGATATGTTGATGCAAGGAATGAGTGCATGTTAAGGGCTAGTAATCATTTGACAAGGCCCTCAAACCTATTCACAGGCTTGTGTAGTAAGTATTCATTACTACAAATTATAGCCAAATAACGGTTACCAAAGAGGGTTTTTAGACACCGAATGGGATTTTTTAAAATGTTATAATCAACCGGGAAGTCAAATTCAATATTCAAGTAAAGTTTTAAGGCGACAAACCACAGCAATCGCAACCACCATCCAGCAAGATTACTTGAAATAATTTGAACCTATTACAGTGAAAATAGAAGCTCATAATTGCCAAGCAAAACATTTTAAAGAGTCAATCACTGAAACGTTAACAGAAATCTGTCGACTTCTTCGTTTCTTGCTGCCAGTCTGCCAGACTGCATTGTCATAGGCTTGATTTGCATGACGTGGCGATAGAGTTACGACTAACGCCGGTGGCCCACGCACATTGCTGGTTGTCGTGCCTTGACTTGCAGTGTCCTCCCGGTGCACTGAAAGAAGAGGTAGAACTGCAGGCATTTTGCATGGACGCCACTGTATGTGCCTTGCATGCTCACTTCCCCGACTCACATTAATCTGTCAGCCATAGAACCTCTGACACCTGCGGAAGTCTCCTAACTGCATGAATGGCCTTCGGACAGCTTTTTTCAGCTGCCTGTGTGGCGTGACAGAGTTTAAAAGCTGGAGGCTGAATTGCTCACAAAGGGTCATATCGTTGGCTGGCTGTAGTCAAAACAGCTCGTAATGTTGTTGCATGTCTCCACCGTTGGATGGATTGCAACATATCAGTCAGTCTTAAAATAATATTCCATTCGAACCAGTGCATGGCCCATCTCCTCATGTGTCATTAGAATTTCCATTAATATAGTGTGCCGTCTTTAAAAATCACGTAGGTTCAAGAATATTCTATCCACCCGTCTATTGTGCCGCCTACTCGGTACAGGGTCGCTGCGGGGTCTACTGAGACCTACAAGTATATTTCATAATACCTCCATAAGCAGTGCATGTTCTGATTTGGCGTGCACTACCACGCTTACAGCTTTCCTCTGTTAGCTGAAAGGCCTGAATGGGCCACGTGAACGTTATTCTGCCGTTAACCATCCCCTGGACTTGTTTTTACACCACTAGCGTCTCAACTTACGATACAATGACTAGATTTCCCCGCGCCTCAGCACCCCCCAGGCATGCGGACTGGTGAGCCCCCGACTGGTCAGGTACTGACAGCCGAGCTGCGGGAAGTGCGCCGCGCCTTTTCCTTTCGCTCCGTTGGTGTGCCTCTGGCTGTGCCCTTGAGGTGCGGCCTGCTCTGCTTTCTTCACGTCCCCTGTCCTCACCTTTGGAGCTCCACCCCCCAGGAGCAGCAGTATCACCCAGCACCTCTCAGCTCCTCTGATGTGTCCTCTCTTGTGATACACCATCCTATACTGTAGGGGAGCCATGGTGCCAGCTGCTTTTCCATGCTGTTGCAGACAATAATGTTATGACCACCACTAATGTAATAACGTGCCAATAGCGTAATACGTTTCTCAGGTCTTAATGTAATAAAAATCGATGATGTAAGAACTGGCCAATAATATAATAACTTCTTACATTATTGGCAAAAAGTTACCACAATATTGGTTCAGAAAATGTATTACATTATTGGCCAGTTAGTACATTATCAACATTTATTACATTAAGCTTGAAAACTTTATTACATTATTGTCAGTTATTATATTATTGGCTGCTACACGCTTTCATTTTTACTACCAAAGCACAACATCTTTCAAGTTATCCAATGCGTCCATGCTACTTTCGGATTCTTATGTCAAGTCATTTCTCATACCTTGACCCGTCTTCGAGTCAGATAGTTTGCCCGAGAAGTTTCGCAATAAGCAGCTGGCAGTGTCAGAATCTGACCTGTGCTAGCGGCATCTCCTGCAGAAATGTATGTTGAAAGGGTTGATACGTTTATTCAGATTACATAAAACAGCCAGACTTACCGAGTTTGTCAGATATGTTTGTGTAAAGATGTTCGTATGTCATAGGTACAAACATGTAATGCTTATGTTACATTACATTACTCTTTGGTCAAGTTAAGGATGGGGTCTGAATGGTTACATTCAGAATGCTGCAGGTCTATAGCTTTGTTGTGGTTTAGGTCACTGAAGTCTGGATGCCCATTTGAGATGCTGTTTCAGATACTAAGCAGCACCTATGCTCTGACTTCCCCTCTTTTCCAACACAGTTTGTTTATGGTGGATGCAGTCTGCCCTTCCTCACATTTGATTTCAGCTGCTTTTTGTTTCTGTACTCATTCAAGCCTCTTGTCAAATAAATAAATTGATTTCCCTTAAGCTACAACGTAAGAATTGAAACACATTTCATTACTTACTTATTTAGTTTGGGTCAATATTTTGTTCCAGGCTAATTAACCCATATCAATGTCTGTCTTGTAGCTCCATCAATGGCATGAACTAAGAAACCCTCCTTGGTAAGTTTGCATAGAAATCGGTAAGAAGGACTGTGCATTTCATAAAGACAAAAGATGGAATGTCAGCACATTTGTGAGAAGTAAAGCCTTCATTCTGTTGTTGCCCTCCTGCGCAGGGTTCCTGATGAACAAAAAAGATAGAGGGATGAGATGCTGAAGGGGCCGTTGTTGAGGGTCTACGTGTGCAAAGTCTCTCCCTCCCTGCACGCTCCGTCACAGTGTCCTCTCCACTGCCTCGCCATTTCAGAGGTGGAAAGTTCAGGTCCAGAAAGTACAAATCCAGGTCAAGATTTTGTTTCAACCCACCAGTTGAGTACCCTATGAATGTCGCTCTTTATACTCAACCGGTTGGTTGAAACAAAATCTGGGCCTGGATTTGTACTTTTTGGACCTGAACGTTCCACCTCTGTCCATTTTCAACGTCAACAGGCACAACACCAAACCACACCAGAAATTCTTAGGCTGTGCACGTTTCTTTTTTTAAGGGGAATCTTGTTTTTATATTCAAAGTGAGATTAAACTTGAAGCCTGAGTAGGGAGTGCTGTTCAACGTATGTCATTTCAGTATTTCAGAATATTTACCGGTGCAGTTACATGACAAAACCAACATGTATATTTTGTATGCTGTCAACTCTGGGCCCTGTCCCATATGTTTTGTTAATATTTGTTTTGTAAACCATGTCCATTGTATTTATGGTTCCTCTACTGTGTACATTATCGGCATTTAAGACACACTTCTGGTTTTGCCGAACAATGCACAAACTTTTCCAGTTCAGTTACAGCAACAGTTACTGCAGTGTCTCAAAGAAAAGTTTACTGTGAAAACAGTTACAATGTATGATTATTCTTTATTTTCTTAGAAAAATGAATAATAATGAACTAATTGGTAAATATGCACACCTTAAAATCAAAGGCAATCTCAGCTGATTTCCACAGCATTTTCTTTAGAAGCCGCTTGATTATTTGCCTTTATTGTGATATTGGCATATACATGTATATTATGACAGAATGAAATATTATGAGCATAGATATAATTTTGCATCACAGAAAGATTAGACATAACAAACATTCTGTCATATGTTGCCAGACATAATATCTGACATTACTTCAAATTTAGCTATTGAAATTAATTGAATAATTTTAGACATAGGTTCATCAACATGATATATTTATATTGACTGTGAAAGTAACTAACTTAATTTGGTGGTATCATATACTAAAGGGACAATTTGAAGCCAAAACGTTTTGTACTGTAGCTCTGGGGTCTTTAAAGTGAGATTAGGCGCTCTGAAGAGAGGAAATAATATTCCATAAATTTTTTACAAAATAGTGTAACAGTGAAGAATCACTACCAAAAAAAACAACAAATATTTCTGAGCGGTAATAGAATATTATTTCTGGTTCAATGTAATGGAGAGGCACCAGGGCACCCTGAATAATTATTATTATAACACCTGTTATTCAAAGCCACCTGGACACACATGCTGTGTGTAAAACTGTTTTAGTCTTGGGTGTCTCACGTTCACCGTTCTTTCCCTGTGTTCATTGACGATAGTCGTATGCCGCCTTACGACCTGAACCACAGGCCATGCAGTGACTCGGTGAATGTTTAGGGCTTGAGTGAAAACTAGTAGCCAGTTTCTAACCAGTTTGAAACAGTAGGGGACTGTTTTTATTAATTTGTGTATTGGGGATTCTGCTCAGAAATCGGGAAATGGCCACTGCAACTTGACAGCACTGGGGAGCTGAACGTGTAAAAATGTGAATAAAGGATTCAGTTTGCTGAGTCATTCTTTTTTATTTTACTAAACACAAACATAAAAATCGAATGAATAAATGACATGCAGTCACCCCACAGTATTTGCGGGTGATTAATTCCAGGAGCCCCATCACAAAATCCATGGACTTTCAAGTCCCTGATCTAAAATTGTGTAGTATTTGCATATAACCCACACACATCTTCCCATATACTTTAAATCATCTCGAGATGACTCATAATACCTAATGAAATGTAAAGGGTGTCTGAATTGTCATAATACTGTAGACTAATTACATAGAAAATGTCAGCAAAATGTATCATTTTCTTTGTTTCAAAACTTACAGATTGCTTTCGTTGAACGGCAGGGTGTACTTACACATCCTCATGGATTCAGTGTAGTGCTCAGCATGCGACAAATTCAAGCGTAACCTTCTGGAATTTTCTGGAATTATTATTATATATATGCATATAAAATCCATGGATGCGGAATCTGTGGTAATGGTGGGCTGACTGAATGTCAGATACCATAAAAATGGTTCATGCAGAATTCATGTACGCTAGAGATTACAGTTCACCGAAAACTTGTGAGAACTCACCAAATGGGCAGCTGGGTTGAATAACCCCTCCCTTTGATGGCTTATTGTCAGGGGAAGAGGTGTAGCAGCAGAAAGCAATGACTGATTCCTGTCCTGACACAAAAAGGGGGGGAAAAAATCTCCTGTCCAGACGTGCCTGCTAATCGCTCGCTAGCTTTCAACTTTCAACAGTAGATACTCAGAAATGAACCCCGTCGCCCCCACCGCGCCAGTAATACAGAGAGGTAATGTGGCGTGATGTTTCGTCACCCTATAGCCCAGCGCCAGTTCAGACTGTCTCCGTGGGCGACGGAGGTGCCCGGGCCTCCCCTTTGGTGCTGATCCTCGCAGACTGTTCGCCCTGCCTCTGATGTCTCTATTAGTGACCATGCGACATTACAGGCATAGAGGGACCCTTCTCCGCATGCTTTGTGGATTAGCGAGTCCCTCAGATTATACGCTTACCGTGACTCAGTCCCTACTGATAGAAGTCTTATTACAAGTATGAGATTAAATCATATCCCATCAAGTTTGAATTGTATAAACCAGTCCACGTTTTTACCTCCCACCCTGCTACCGGCAAGGGATCAAAAATGTAGACTGTGGCAGGGAGATGACAGTGAGCAAAAATGTAGACTGTGGCAGGGAAATGAGAGTGAGCAAAAATGTAGACCAGCTGAAGGTCTCAAAGGACCAGATTGGGAAACACTTTTATAAACAGAAATCAGACAAACCCCAATATATTATATGCAGTTCCCATACAGTCTTCACAATACTGATGGGCTCCTTTCCACACCAAACATCAGGAAGGACTATTACTTGTGTATCTTGTGTTGATAAGTCTGACAAGGTCGATTACAGCCGATCATCTATGGCAGGGGTATCAAACTACATTCCTGGCGAGCCGGAGCCCTGTGTATCTTAGTTCTATCCCTATTCCACAACAAATGATTTGGCTCAAGAACTGTGTGGTAATTAGCATGCGGAGTTGAAGGTGTGTTAAATGAGGGGAAATACAAAAACGGCCCCCAAGGACTGGAGTTTGACACCTGTGATCTATGGAATCTGGACATCCCAGGCTCAGAGTACTAGGGCCAAAGGAAGCGTCAGGGGAAACTCAGACCCCGTTTAGCAGGAAAAATGGCTGCATTTTTGTATATTCAGTCAAAAAGGCAATTGCTTGTTTACATTTGATACAGAGAAAACTTATGTACAGCAACATAACAATAAAGTCGATTAATTTTTTTCAGTCATTCCTATTTACAATTTCAACTGGCACATTTCAAAAGTACAAAAATACATTTCTAAAAGCACGTTTTACACTGGAACCAGAGTGCTCAAACAGCGATTTTATATTGCTATTTAGGACAAAACATGACGTAAATTATCGTCTTTAAAGTACTGCTATGATGATATGTAAAGTGTTCCTTGGTTAATGTTTTGCATTATATTTGGCAGAAATAACAGCTCTGTTTTCCTTCATTCAAGTCGCTTTATATATATAAAAAAAACATAATGGAACATGCAAGCTGTAATAAGGGACAGAAAAAAAGTCAACCCCATTAGACTTTGTTGCCCACTAGGTAGCACTGCTGCACAAAGATACTGATATAAAGTCTACAATTTAGTGATTAATACTATATCATGGAAAATCAAACCGGAAAATGTTTCAGCACGTTTCATAGGATACGATATTTAATTGCAGAAGGCACTGGAAAACACGATGGCTTTAAAGTGTTTAAAACAGTCTTTAAAACCGTTTATATCTTAAAAATAAAATCAAAATCATACCCTTAGACTACAATTGCGAAATATACCTTCCTTCATTCTAAAACCAATTCAGAGAAACCGAACTTCATCGGGCAGATATAATACTAACACAAACTAACACTTTAAATTAATTAAACCACATCGCAAACTCTTCCCTATAAATGGTTATACTGAAAAAACATTTTCTGAAAGAAAACCTTTAAACATGAAAAGAGAAATAGACGGAGGGCGATAATTATTTTTAACATTTCCTTAAAGCCAGTCCTGTTGTTAAAGTTCATGCGTTTCCGATTGTAGAGGATCTTCAGTCGAACAAAAGTAATAAAAATTGGCCAATTTATTGTTATAATAGGACACGACTAAAATAACAATAATAATGATGATAATAATACTACAGTGTTTAAA
Organism: Pollimyrus isidori; assembly: GCA_019775955.2. Taxonomy (NCBI): domain Eukaryota; kingdom Metazoa; phylum Chordata; class Actinopteri; order Osteoglossiformes; family Mormyridae; genus Pollimyrus; species Pollimyrus isidori. The sequence goes on from JABFDZ020000054.1 coordinate 1,403,930, forward strand.
AATATGGATGAAATTGTTATTATAAAAAATCCAAGAGGTAAACGATTGTTAATGAGGTTACTTTAAAAAATGCACGATATTAAAAAGAAAAAAAGACACGTGTATTACGCAACTTTGTGCATAGGCGTTAGACACGCTCAGAGCCCAAGATAAAACGAAATATCCTACGTTTTTTGGCGTGCTGCATCAGGTCCCCGCCTATATAGCGTGCCACCCATTTGCATTCCAGTTTATTCATCTAAGGAAAGATCCCGGGAATTTCAAACCGCGCCTCTTGGGAATGCATTGAGTTGTAAATCTGACGTGGTAGGCGTGTCCGGGGGCATATAAATACCAAACACGAGTACTCCAGGTGTACAAAAGCAGCAGCATCCCAGTTTTTAATGAGCACTTCCAAAAACCGGTAAGATCCACATTAGAAATAGTCTTAGATTAACTTAAAAATAAATATTAAATATTAATTTAAAAATAGTGCTATATTTATTCACCATATAATTGTTGCTTTTCCTGTACATTTTTTTGCAGGTTCCCAGCGTGTGTGGAAAATATTCGAGATGATGATCTTTAACAACTTCGTACTGTTGCTGCTCATCGCCTGCATCGCCCTGCAGGTCTTCGTGGTGGAGAGTGAGAAGGGACAGGGGAAGAAGGGAAAGGGAGAGGGCAAAGGCAAGGGGGCAGGGAACAGGGAGGCGACGCCGGAGAACCCCCGGGGTAGGGATAAGGGTCAGAAGACCCGAGGAGGAATGGAAGCCTTCAAGGGTAAATTTTCCACTAAAGATAAGAAGCAGTGCACCTGGGCGGCAAACGGCGAGGACAAATTCACGCTTGGAGTCGCATGCAGAAAAGGAGAGGAGAATTTTAACTGCGAGTACACAGCCACACCTGCCAAATGTCCCCAGTACGCGTCCAGCGTCAAGATGTACTGGAAACAGATTGCCCGTGCCCTGAAAAAACAGAAGACTTTGTGCCAGGATGCGAATGCCATTATTAAAACGGGCGTCTGCAAGAAAGCCCCCAAGGACGCGCATTTCAGACTAAACCTCGCACCGCCACCGACAGAGACTGAGACCGCGACTGTGTCCTCTAAGGGAAACAAGTCGTGCACGGAGGACGTGGACAATGAAAAACGGGCAGAAGAATATTGCAACGGCTCGTGGTCATCATTGTGTACGTTCTTCTTCTCAATGGTACAAAACGGGGATTGCTGAGTACTTAATGCACCTAGTCTGGTTAAAACCCTTCACTTCAAGCTCTATGTCTTTCTATCGTCCGAATGTACAAAAAGCAAGGGATTTTCCCGACGATTATTAACATATTTTATAAAGCAAATATATAATGCACTGATTTGATCTCTTTTTTCACGAACTGTTTGCTTTAATTTTGCTTATACGTTTGTATTTATAAGTTTTAAAGATGCTAAATAAATATTTTTATGTATTCATTATGTCCAATGTACTTTCTCTCCAGAACTGCTGTCATATGTGAATAATTGTATATTTTTCCAGGCAGTTGAATTCAGCATTAAATGGGTTCATTTTTTAATTACCGCGTAAAAGCATGCTATCGTTAACCCACAGTTTTGTATCTAACATGAATCCCAATCATTTACAGGTTATCCCTTGAGTGTTCAACATCTGGTTGAAAAAATGGCATCTCCGACTATTATTAAGACTATAGCCGTAGAAATGTTCGGAATGAGGTCTTTTAGCATTCGTGGTCAGAGCTGTATCCATGTATTTAGAAATCTTAAAAAAAAAGATAGCTTCACTTCCCTGAATGACTAACATTTTTAAACTCCACACGGCACATAGACGCAATCAGAGAATCAGATGCGTGGGTGACACCCTGGCTCGTCTGATAAAGGTCTGTATGACGTACTGTACACAGTCCTCTGGTACTTTACAGAGTGGGGAACTCGGGATCGCTTGTCGTTAATTTACAATCGCTGAACCCCTAAACACTGGCCTGTCCCGATTCTTCTCCACGCTTCAGTTTTCAAAGGGATGTCCGTACCGTCATGTCGAAGCTTGATTTTAGAGATGAACTAGGGACGGCATTCCAGCTCCGGCTGTGTAAAATTGCTTTGATTTTCCTTTAATTTTCCCAGGTGCCAGTTTTAAATGAACAGAACGCTGCAGCATGACTCACACGTTAGCATAACGATGTTAATGAATGGGTGCTTGACCCTAACGTTCACCTTTGTCGACGCTAACAACTGCATCGCATGGCCAAGAGAAACACTTCAAAGGTATAGCCATCGGGTCGTTTACCCGAGTTCTCAGAGGTGGGCTATTATTAAACAAAACATATTTTACAATTTAGCTATTTTGTTTTGCTTGGTTTTGCAATGTTTTTTTGTAATCCCTGTTGAAATAATTCAGCTAGTCCAATAGAATTCAAGGAAGTCGGAAGACAAAAACAAGCACGCCAGCACAGATTATCCGTTCCAACACAGCTAAATTCTTACAACAGGGCTCGCGGGTGCCTTTTAACTGTCAGTAAAGTCATCAAAAATTCAGAGATAGTAAAAAGCTGTGAAGGCCAATCAGTCAGTATGACAGACAGCCAAACATTTGAGCACACAGCAGTTCTCTGCAATTATAATTTTTGTTCAGCTGCCTTTATTGATTGATCTGTTGTTATAATTGTATTGTACAATTTAAGGTAGAAGTCGTACGTTAGGACATATGTACAGTTTTATGCAGAGACTGATAATATTTTAAAAGAATGGCATCTGGGCTTTTGCTCATTAGACACTTTGAAGTGTTATTTCTACCTAATTCATCAGAATATGATTTTTTTTTTTGTAGTTTCAGATGGCATAATACACAGAGACACAAAAGATATATATAAAAAATAAATAAGTAAATGTGTGAATATGTTAATAAACTAAGTGGGTGCAGTACTGTAGTGACAAAATACAAATTTGCTGGTAATTATTGCACAAAGATAAATAGACAGGCAGATATTTATTAAAAAAAATAGGCAGTATTGCATATCTGCACTGAGTGATTTACTGGTTGTACAATCTGATGGCCGTTGGATGGAATGATTTCCCTGAAGCACTCAGTGGAGCGTTTCATGTTGACGAATCTATGGCTAAATGTGTTTTTTTTTTTATCCAACCACAATAATGTGGGACAGATGAGCAGCACCGTATATGACCAGGTGAAGTCTGCACAGCGTCCCCCTCTCTGCCGCAGTGTCGCAAACATAAATCCGAGACCCTCTAATTCTTTATGTCTCATGCTGGTCCCTTAAAAACAAGGGTGGTGAATTAGCTCCATTAGCATCTGTTGCGCGGGGTTTCTTGTACTTCTGGGTGTCATTTTGAGGCCAGCCCTCGCAACTTGCTATCTAAAACGGAGGCATTACGACGCGTTTGTCCCGTATCTCACACACGGCCACACGCGGACTCCTTTTAAGCAGGAATTGCGTCATATTGGGGTTTCACCATTAAGTGTCCGTTACTGAGGTATATCCCTGAGCTATAGGCAATTAAAGCACTGTAACTGTGTAAAATTCCAGAACTTTCTCTGAGGAGCAAGGGGATCATGCACACCAAAGTTACAATATGGCTAGTGCTGGTTTATACTCAGAGCTATAAAAAATAGCGAGGTCTTAAGTGTTATCCCATCCTAGGTGCGCCCCATGATAGGTCGGGGTTATTGGAGCTGCAGAAACATTGCTGAGGACTTGACTTCAGTGTCCTCAATAGTAGGTACGGCCATTTTTATGCTAATGAAATAGTTATGGAGGAGGTGTTCCTTTTGGTGGGTGGGCAGATGCAGCTGACATGGTGGAGAAAAAAAATGGATAAGGGTGAAAATAAATGGCAGGAAAAGGCAAAACAGAATTACTCAGGGTAAAAGAATAAGCTGCAGAACCACAGCAGTAGGAGGAGAGGATTATATTACTGAAGTGGTTGGTGTTTAATACCTGGCTTAATAACACTTTATTGATCTCAATGGGGAAATTCTGTTTTCACTCACCCCATGTTACTTTTCATAACACAGAGACATACTGTAGGTGAGAACGAGCTTGGTGGTGAAAGGCAGCCATGGACACCTCTTCCATCTGGGGATTAAGGACAAGGCCTACAGCCATGTGAGTATCTCTCCCAAAGCCCGGATCAAACCAGCAACCTTGTGATCATAAGCCCAGAGATTTAGCGCCGCACTGAGTCACATGACGTCCCCACGAGCCCCAGCTGAGTTGACTCACTTTGACTGAATCGGTGGTGTCCAGCTCCGCCCAATCAGCTCAAGCGTGCATCCTACACATATAAAACTTTCAAAATGCAAAGCCTCCTCAGAGGGAAAAATCTGATAAGAAAATGAAAAATGATTGATCAACTTCTCAGGCAGTGACACAAACCATACAATAAAACATGCAAATACTTTACAATAAAAAAAAAGTGGATTTAAGTAGTCATGCGTTTGTCTTGCATTGTAGATCACTGCCACTCTGAAATTTCTGTCCTGTTTGATGTGAAGCCTCCAGTTATATATAACAGGTGCAGGGTTGCCTAATTTGGTCAGCTGGCCAGAATCAAGTTTTCAGTTCGAGACCAGTCTGCATGCAAATGCGCATGCATGTAACTGTTTCATTATCTTGTGAATAATCTGTAGGGTTTGCAATCTGCTCAAATGCCCTTGATGCAGCTAATTTGAGGTTTATAATGGATTAATATAGATATGTGACAGTTGGCAAACCTTGCAGGTATCACCTCCTCAGCAAGCAAACAAAGTATATAGATAAGACTTGAATGCTAGTCCGTGGTGGCCTTTCCCTGTGACATTGATTATTGTCTAGGAACTGGTTCAAACCCCCCTCAGATTCTTCGTACTTTAAGGCAGTCAAGTGCTGCAAACAAGGAGGACCCAAATAGCCGTTCTTCATTGCTGGATGGTCCAGGAACTGAGAGCCTCAAGCAGTCAAAAGAATCCTGGATAAGAAAGACTTTGGAGCGACTCCCTTGAAACACAAAGTTTAAACAGATGGACAGGTGAAAGATCTCAACATCAAAAGACCGGAGCCTGCTCTGGCCTTTCGTGTACAACCTAAGACAGGTGCTGTCAGAGACCCCTGACACTGGGCTGAGGCACTGTTTGGGGTATGCCCCACTCTCAGTCCCACGAGAGTAGAAAGGTGTATGTTGATAGGGTGTGTGGATTTTGTGGAAAATGTGTATGTGGTAAAGGGTGTGGGGTCTCCCAGTTGCAGTATCCTCAGTGGGATAAACGATACATCGAGTTGATTTTGCTCCACACTGTCGCATGCAGGTGCTAACAGTAATCGGAATAGATAATAGACCTGTGGACTAATATAGCAAAAGTACTGGGGAATCATGTGTTCGGTCGGAGATAAACTGGGATAAGCTTGTTAATTGGATTATGGATACTAAATATTTGGAATAACACCTAACTTAATTCCTGCATAATTGTATTGTCCCCCAATAAAATGGCGTTTTGTTTGTTTAGCTTAGTGGTCACCCAGCAGCTGCGTGCTTTATACAGATGGCAGCTACCTTGAGTATGTATCAGGGCCAGGACAGATATTTTATAAGTCCTGTGTTCAACACCGTTGATTAAAGCAGAGAAAATGAGAAAATGCAGTAAAAGGGATAAGGAAAAACCCTCCTCAAGGCAGATAATGGAACGGCTGACTGGCCTCAGACCAAAAGAGGCTTGTAGAAATTGGAATCATCAGACTGGGGGTAGATGGCAAAAACGAGGGCACTTTAAACAGCAGGAACTAGAATGTAGGGAAACAATGTTGTAAAGCAAGGGAAAGTGTTGTGGTGGTAAAAGAATGTGCAGGCCAGAATATCACTATCAGTGGTAGTCTATGGCCTTGAAGAGAAGGTTAGAGTGGGGCAGCGGAGAAGTAAAGTCAGCAGGGAGAAACTACAGGTTGCCCATACGGTCGTTTCATTTCTTTCCCCTGCCCATTGATCTGCCATCTTGCATCACCCCAAACCAGTTACAGTCAAGGACATGCTGTCGTTCCTGGGGCTCACAGCGCACATACGTTCCCGATTACACAGGGCTCACACAGCCACTTCGGACCCTAGTGAAGGAACATGGGCTAAGATGCCTGACTGCCCCCCTTAGTTTGAACACTGCAGCAGAAGAGGCGTTCATCGCTCGAAAGCAACACCTGGTGCAAGCCGCTGACCTTGCTCTGCCAGACTATTCCCTCCCCTTTTATCTTGATGTTTTTGAAACAGGAGACGTTATTAACACCATCCTGTTTCAGAAAAAGGGGGAGAGAGGAGAGTGTTGATTTACGTTAGCGTAAAGCTTGACACCACAGAAAAAAGACACCCTGCGTGTACAAGGCACGCAGCAGGAGTAGCCAAAATTATTCAGAAAACAGCAGACACAGTGATGGGACACACGCTGCACATTCGGACCTCGCATAGTGTGGTGGCTTATGTGAACACACGGACGTTTACCATGACGTCACTCAGGCAGCAGAGACTCAGTAAAATACTAGAGGTACCTAATCTGAATTTTTCTCATGAAGGGATCAACACGGCAGACCGCATGAGTGGGGGAGAACTGTACGAGCGTGGGTACCGAGTTCAGAAGGAGGAGAAAGTCAGACTTAGAAGCAGAAAATATAGAAGGGACAGAGGATTGGTTCACAGATGGGTGTTGTGTTAGAACAGATACAGGAGGTTTGTAGTCAGGGTATGCGGTCGTGGGCAGACAAGGCCAGGACTATTTGACCTTGAAGGCAGAAAGACTGGAAGGTGCCCAGTCAGCCCAGAGAGCCGAGGTGATAGCGGTTATGGAGGCCCTAAAATTAGCAGAAGGAAAAGAAGTCACCATATACTCAGACTCATAGGCTGTATGCACAGTGCATCTGGAGAGCAGGATTATACAGAGGTGGTCATTGCAGTGAGAGGGTTCAGATATGTGCTGATGAGTGTGGACGCATTTTCTGGGTGGCCGGAAGCATGACCCACAAAGAAGGAGGATGGAGCATCAGTGATAAAGTTTTTGATCAATCAATATATACCATGACACGGGTTTCCCAATAGGATTCCGTCAGACAATGGGTCCTATTTTAAGAAAGAGGACCTTCAGAAGGTGGAGAAAGTGCTGGGACTGAAACATGCATTCGGGACTGTGTATCATCTGCAGTCCCAGGGAAAAGGGGAGCGGAATGACCCAAACAATAAAAGAAAAATTGGCAAAAACCTGTCCGCAAACCAAAATGGACTGGGTTGACATTTTACCACTGGCACTGATGTCAGTGAGGTGTTCTGTAAAACCGGGGGACCGGGTTCACCCCCTTTCAGCTCCAGACAGGCAGGCAGTTCCCAGACTCCAGAAAGTGGACGAAAAGGGGGAGTGAAATCCTAGGGCATATTATGATAGGTTGCAAGTTCCCAGTGCAGAATTCTCTAAACAGATCCAGGAAGGGAGACTAGATTACCAGCCAGCCAAACGACAAGATAAAAAGGGGAAAATTTGGGGGAAATAAGTGTGTTATGTGTGCGGCTTAAAAGGTTAAAGTGTTGATGATTACGGTTATGATAATACTGCTTTCCACTGTCCAAACAAGAGCTGACAAGTGCATGGGTTACCGGGGGCATTCCCAGTCAGTGATGTCGTGACACTCTAGACAAAGGTTAATAGTGAAGCAGGATGACACCTTTGCGCAGATGATGCCTCCCCTTCCGGTCGGGCCAGAGATGGACAATGATCCTCTGGACAGATTTGAACTACACCTCCTCCGCCAATCGGGTGATCTCCTAATAGAGATCAAAAGGGTGAATGCAAAATTTCATAAATAAGGCAAAATATTACTAATCAGCATAATCTGAGTGATCTCCTAGTGGAGATCAAAAGGGGGAAATTGAGGGAATAATTCTATAAGGCTGTAACCAAATTGAAACAAGAACATACTGCTGCCGGCAGGGGTGGGTGATCCAATCAAGACCAATAGAGGGAGCAGACAGACAATGTAAGCGGCCCTTACTTATCTTTAGCCTGTCACAAGTACTAACTGACTAACTAGGGCAAACGTCAAACATGTGGTTGTCACGTAGATGGAAGGTACCGAGAGAGGGGGGAGATGCCCAAAAGGGCTATAAGAGGGACAGAGCTGATACATATGGTTGAGCCTCTTCCTGTACATGTTGAATGTATGTCAGACAGACGCTCCCAGCTTGCAACCTGTTGCAGAATAAACCAGTGGCTTGCACTCCTCTTCTTAGCTGTGAATCTTTTCTCATCAACGGAGTACAATTCCAACACTTCTTCGCCCCATCTTGCTCTCCATACAGGTGAGAGCAAGTTGGTGGGGATTACAGTGCAAGGGCAGGTGGTTATCAGGGAGCTGGGGGTTAGGGTCTTGCTCAAACTGGTGATCTTTTGATCACAGGCACAGAAGCTTAGTCTGGTGAGGCGTGCCCCACCCCCGGCCTGCATACCTTCCACGCTACGCTCATCAGAGAACCTATTGGTGTTGTGCTGAAAGTCTGTTCTGTAGAGGGTAAACCGGAAGGGAGATTGGACACTTCTCTGAAGAGCTCAAGTGTTGGTCATTGTCTTCTGTCCTGGAACCTCACACACTGTTTGCGTGTTAGTCATGTAGCTTATGAGACTGAATTTGCTTCATTCCTCCCCCCTCAGTCAAGCACCTGCCCCTCGAAAAATCTGCATACACGTCCTCTTTGAAATCCATTTTGCCCCTGCGCACGTTTCTGTAGCTCTGCGGTTTGCAGTTTGCATGATATTTATGTCCAATTGAGTGTCTGAGCCCATCACCCTTTGCAGGAAACAATTGCCAGCATTAACTCGTCACGCAAGCAAGCACAGAGAAGCAGGTGCTTGCTATTGATTTGTCAAAGGAATTCTAGAAGGAGCCACAAGCAGGGAAGATGGGGCATGCAGAGAATAGCTTAGGATGAAGGCTTCCGATCCTCGTCACGACCATGTTTGTGTTTTCATTACCTGCACATTTGCACGTATGCTTTTGTGTTTCGTCGTCTGTTCACACAACAGTAGGACTGGCTGGTGTTAATCTACAATAAAACGAAATTTACTGGTAATATTGGCTTGGCAGTCAAAGAGATTGTCTGGACAAAGTCCCAGATACTTGAAAAGATTGTGTGTCTCTTCCTTTTTAACACCTAAATCCTTTTAGGGTGTTTCCTCTTGTTTATGTATAAAGATCTGTGGTGAATACATAAATGACACCAGATTCTTTTCAAAAGCATTGTGAGGTTTACTTAACAAGGAATTTGCCTGCTGTTGAATATAAACCCCCGTATAAAATGGACATGCAGCTGTCTAACCAGTATAATTTCAAATAAATAAATGCAAAGAGGAATTTTGTTAAAGAGATCTTCATCTAATGAATTATACATACACGTTTCGCTTAGGCCCCAGACTGATTCATAAGTCTGTTGTTTTTGGTCTTTGTGTTGCATCGTGGTCCTGTTTCATTTTACTGTGTACTGTGTATATGGCTGAAATTACAATAAACCTACTTGACTTAATGATAAGCTTGGCTGAATGTAACCAAATCTCACCTTCCGCTGTTAAAATCATCTTGTTTTCATAAACGTCGTCTGTTAGCAGACCACGTGAGTTTCAAAGCCTCCATTCATCAAATAGAAGAGCAGACCAAAGTCTACTCCAATAAAACCACTCACCACGCTCATATACAGCATGCAGCACTGCAATTATACAAGGGGATTTTTATTGGAAATGCTGGGATAACTGTGTCAAGGGGAGCCCCATAATCTTTTGCCATGGCAACGACCTCCACGTTGGGCTGTGGTCTTGAGGAAACAAATCCCTCCTTCTATAAAATGATGGCATAGGGTAAAGTGACCAGATAATCCCTGCTAGAGAGGACACTCCCTGACATGGATTATCTGGTCATCCTAGCATAGGGCCTAAGAAGGGGTTTATACCCTGATGTCTATTGTAGACACTCACACACCATAAGCAATTTAGAAATACCAATAAAACACCAATCGAACAGCAAGTGTTTCATTTTTAGGAGGGGATTTGTGTGATATTGGGAGAACATACAAACCTGACACTGACACATATGTTAATAATATACATTATTCTGATATTTCTTAAATCCCTTAAAAGAAGACATAAAACTGCTGAAACACGCCTCACTTCCTGGTCTTTAAGGTTCGCCCACCTCGATGTTAAGCAAATATTTCATGCCTGTTTGGTTTCTGGAAGTATTTGCGGTGAGTCACCCATTCATGTGCAGCTTTGGTATTCAGTGTGGCAGCCCCTTTGTTCCGGAACTTACTCAACCGGGACTGTCAAACTCCTTCTGCTATCATGTGTGCACACGTTTTCATGTCAACGTTTTCCTTTAATTACTTTATTTTATAGTTTGCTGTGATACGGCCCTAATTCTTTAGCACATTGTGCGATTTTGGATTTTTGTTTTTTTAATTTTACAAATGTATTTATTGAAAGCTGCTTTTTATTTACATATTTTGCAAATCCTATATCCATAGTGACATACAATTATCAAATGAAAGCAGACAGTCCTTGGAGATTGACATTGAAGCCCTTGCTGAAGGACCCAATGGTGAAATCACTCAATATATTAATTTATGTTTTTTAATGGGTCTGAACAGTAGAAGTGAAGTCATCATTTAATCAAGTTAGTGGTTTGGAACAATCTCTAACCGGACACCAAGCATAGCACCCACACCCTAAACCCACTTGTCATTTAACAGAATGGTTCTGTGTTTACACTCTGTCACTCATGGTGGGATTTCCCCTGTGTTTTTGGTTTGGTACCTGCTGCTAAGTACTGCTTCCATCAACCAGCGTCACTGCAGATCAATGTGACTGTCACCACAGGTGCAAGGTACGCCTTAAAAGTATGAGTGCGTCTGGCAGGCAGTCAGCAAATGATCTGACTTCTGACTTATTCTTGTGCACCCTTTTTTGGCATATAATAATCTGTCGGGGACGTGGGAACAGCACCATCCAGCAATGGCGGTGGCGTAGGCCGCAGACTTGTGCCGACATTCCTGTCTGCCTCCAAGGCCGCCTGGCGACACAGAAGTCCCACCCCCTGTGTGGTCTGGCTAAAAGGCACTGAGGAAGGACTGTGTCCCCCTCAAAACCACGGCAGCACAGGAATGCTCCAATTGCCAGACCGGGACAACCGATAGCTAAACAAACTTGATAGAAGGTGAGAAAACAAACAACAAGAAACGGTTCCACCGAGATGGTCTTCGTCCTTTCAGCAACTGCATTTTGCATTCAAAAGCCCCTCTTGACATTTGATAAAAAAAAAAAGCCACCAGAGTGGATTTTTTTGTGTGCGGTGATTCATATATCCTGGACTCCACTGTCTGCTGATCAAAAATCTGATGTTCTCAGAGGGATATTAAAATGTTATTTAATGACATTATTCAGACTTCTAAGGCTTCCGCCCATGCCCCCATATATTGCCCCACTGTATAATTATAATGCATCAACATGTTCTTACCAGCACATTGAATTTTATACAACAATAAGACTGTTAGATGTGCCTAATAAGGCAAACATTGACGGCTTATAGTTTCCCAAGATACCATCTAACTCTTTGGGTTGCCGCTACTGGTACATAACTCTTTGTCAAGATAAAAAAGGGAGGGTCACAGTGATTACCATATGCATAGCGATTGGTGGAAGGGAAAGATCATGTCATGCTCAAGCCAATAACAATTCAAAATGTCCTGGTCTCCTGATTTAGGAAAACACCTTTTCCCATGGGAAATCCAATACACTGGTACTGCAGGTATGCAGTTGTTGAGTAAGAATTTAATTAAAAGGAAACTTCCTTGAGAGTGACATAGATTGTACATCAATATCTATATGTGCGTAACTATCTTGTTATCCAATTCTTTCCGACTTTTGAAAACATCACTATAATTTAAACCAGATTTTGAAGACCATGTAATCCCAAATTTTTGATGGTTATCAGGCTTTATTACCATGTTCTCGCAAACTTGATATGCTGCTTCAAAAACATCATACAGCTCTTCCCTGCACTGACATATACTGTAGGTAACCTGAACTTGTTGTAATATATTATACCTTCAGAACTAGTGAATGATATAATTCTTTGGGATGGTAAATAGGTGTGCAGTGTTTCCAGAATGAATGGGTAGATAGAACCTTCAGAGCTTAAACTGGGAGAAAACATTTCATAATTAACTATAACAATTGAAACCATCAGATAATTATTTATTCTTTTAACTGTATTTCTCATTAAAATATGCATTGATACATTTATTGCCAGTTACCACAGCACGATGGATGGTTTTATTCTGTTTTTTGTCATGTTCCACCGGACATGAAAAAAAGAGAGATACTCCTTCCAAGAATTCAGACACACATAACAAAGAAAATAGGAAAGTAGCTACAGGAACAAGCCTGAACAGATTGCATAAAAAAGGGTTTTTACTTTGTGCTGACACATACCTACCTACATACATTCACATACACAAACACACACACACACACATATATGACGTCCGTTCCAGCCTGCCGT
>JABFDZ020000054.1:1457336-1473486 GCA_019775955.2 Pollimyrus isidori
TGGCTCTGTCACTAATTTCAAGTGAAAACATTTTTCAACAGGTTCACAGACAAAAACAAACTTCCTTCAAAGAAGAGCGAGTTCACGGGGTACCATTGCATTGTGGGGAACAGAGTATTGCTGCGTGGAAAACAGCAGCAGGCGGCTATGGCCTGCGGGCCGGTTCTAATACTAATCAAATGTCATCCCGGGGGCCAAAGATAATTCATTTGCGGGCCAGATTTGGCCCACGGGCCTTGACTTTGACAACTCTGGTCTACATTGTATAGTACAGTAGCATAGACCACTGATACAGATGGTCTAGATTAACGGGTCAATTTATACAAACCTGAATAACATGAATACTGTGGCTGGCATTAGGAATATTTCATTGCAAGCAATGAATTTCAAGATGTTCTGCTGGTTGGCTGTCAGCTTGTTCAAGAAACTCCTCACAAATGCCAAGCTGTTGGGGCCCATTGTCTGCACAGAAAGAACTAATGGTTACATTCTTCCAAACATATACATGCACGCACACACACTTTGCCAGTGTCACAAATTCTATTTTAAAAACGGCATTTCCTTCATTACCGATAATGCCCTGAAATGGGTTAAAACCAGTGGCGCACTGCACAAACCATACAGAATAAACAGATACAGTAGCAGCGCATCAACAAAATGTATTCCAAGAGAAAATTCATTAACCTGCAAAAAAAGAAAGACTTACATCAAGGACTTTTTTTGTGTATGTTGTAGCATGAAGCAGGGAGAAGAGAAAGACTGGAAAGATGCTCACTGAAGATGATGGTTAAGGAAGAACACAAGTCAACCAACCCCTGCCATGTATCTACCCTCCAAAATCCACAGATGAACAACTGGCAACAGACGAATGAATAAAAAGGCCTTGTAACAGGGTTAAGCTTTAGTTTTTTCTAGCCAATAAACAGCAGTGAACATACCAAGTCATAACTTAGCACAGCTATTTTACAGTACTAAAACGTACAAAAATAAGTTGATCTTCACTCATAAGCTACTATAAGTGTGATATTATAAATCCTATACAGCATTCCTTGATATAACCAAAAGAGATTTATCTGGATTTGTGTGATGTGTAGCTGGACACTAATGTTTCGACTGATGATGACATTAACATACCGGACATGAAACTGGGACAGTTATTCCCGTCGTAAGCGTCTGTGATTATTATGGAGTGTCTTTTTACACCTGGGTGCAACTAGCATCTATCCATCGGTCCCTGCCCACGGGCTCCACAAAAAAAAAAAAAAAACATAAAAACTATGTTGCTTGCATGGTTGCACATCACTTCAACGGCTGAAGGTAGCATACTGAGATATAAATACATAAAACATGGTAAAAATAACAATGATGACAGGTGACGTCCCTGGATATTTATGGTTATGTTCATTAATATCAATGTTTACATTTGTCATTTTGTAGGCTGACAATCCTAGAGCTACTAATCAGTCTTACCGTGCTTTTTAAAACAATGACGATAAAGATCTATTCTTCTCCAACAACATTGTTAACAATAGTAATAACAACAACAATAACTATAGGCCAAAAACGTAAAACACTGTTTTAGTCAGAGATTCGGAGGAAGGATACTTGTGACCGGGTAGGAGTTGACAAGAATGAGAGAGTAGAGCAGGTAGTGACAGCTGTCTTCTTGCAAAGCCTGGGCCAAAAAGGCTCTGCTGAGCTGGAAACGCGGAAGCCGCTGGTGCAACCGGAGAGCGCTGGTCAGAGCGTTGGCCAGTAAGGCGCGCTGATAAAAATTTGCCGCCTCCTGAAGCCTGAAAGAGGAGATTAAAGAGCGCAATTAAGCAAGCCACTGAAGTAACCCTGAGCCTATCCGATCATCCCAACCTTTATACTGTAGATTTCAATCATCTATATAAGGCCATCCCAGGAACCCAAAATAAAATTTAATTAGCTCACATATAAGAAAAAGAGACTCACCCTAAGAGTGGTAAGATGAATAAAACAGAACAGTAGACTGTGAACAAGCGTGAGAGCCACATAGCCGTCTCCAATTTGTTGTTCAACATATATTGCTGCAATAAATGAGGAGAAAACAAAGAGAGTCATTGACACTACTATACATCCAACTGATCTAAAGCAAAATACATTCAAATGAGAAGCACTTACCACAGCACCTTGATTAGGCGGACTTGTGTTTTCGTTATCCGCCATTGCTAAATCTTCCCTTGCAGTTCTGCTTCTGTAGAAGTGTAGGACATTTTAAATTAAACCTCCCCCCCCTCAAACTCATTCGAGATTTTCACATAGAAGTTCGGTTAGTGAGAACTGCTGCATGCAACAACCAAGTTCCACATATTAAAACATGAAGAAAAAAAAAAGTTATAAACCTGCTTTAAATACCCTGTAATTCCCACAATGTATAAAATGTTTGATGTTTCACAAATTTTGATCTATATCAAATCATTACATTAATATTTGTAACGATTAACAAAAGTTAGCACCCTAAAGTGTGTCCAGCAGAAACCTGAGGACAATTCCCATCTTTCCCCGGTCATCATAGTTATATTAAAACTGTAGCTGGAATAGTCTGAATATCTCATTTGTTCTGCATTATCTGGTCTAGTGATCTCCCCAGTTCAAATATCATCATGGTTATTTTACCATTGGGAACTTCAGCAAAGCCCTTAACTGCCAAATGCTAAAGGAACTAGCTGGTAAATAAGTAAAACGCAAAAAAATAACAGTACTAGTCTAAAGGTGACAAAGACCTAAACCAATATGCAATGAAGCGGTCGAAGCAATTAGACGAAATGGTAATGTTGCAATTTCATTACTGCTATTATGCCATTAAACAATGTACGTACAGAAAAGTGAATTAAACTCTGCAAGACTGTAACTCAACAATTAATTAACCGCAAGATTAATAAGTGTCATAGAGGAAGTACATTAAATTTTAATATAACATAGTACAGATAGCGTTGATCTTTGGAACTTGAAACCAGAACTTTTTACAACATTATAGTGGTTTGTCAGTCAGCCTTGGCTGTAACTGACTAATATTTAAGTCCGTGACACGATCTTTGAGCAACGTGGTTATTATGTACCTAGTAGTTCTGGTTGATTTTTAAGCTAGTGTAAATTATGAACGTAGAAAATTTCTTTGACGCAACACGCCGCCTATGCAGAGCACTTCGTTTATCAGCGCGAGAAAACAAACCACCTGATATTTACTTCGATGTGCAAACTGCCAAAACAATGAATGAAGACGAAAGCTCAGTCACTACCCTAAGAAGCTAACGAGGGAGCGAGATGGAATGTTCCCGAATTAGCATAGGAGCTCTTCGCTAGCTAGCCAGCCTATGTTTAAAGGTTGTACGACATGAAAGGAATATACTTACCTGAATATAATACACGCGATTGAGCTTTAGTTTACTCCGCCTCTACCTCTGAGAAAAACGAACAACTGACAAAGCGTACTTATGCAGCCTCTAAAAGCCCCCTACCACATGCACAATAAATCTTTTCCTCGGCTAGTCTTCTCTTCTCTTTACTCTGCTCAAACCGGAAATCTCGCTCAACTTGCTCTCGCGATATTCTATCAGTCCATCAGCATAAAATTTCCCCAATCCACCACGAGAGATGTGTAATGCAAAATGAAGTATATTAACAGCACCAAGGAAACGATCGAAATGATCCTAAATATTTGCTCATCATTTAAATTTAAATGGGTAACTCGTATAGGATGTATTCAAACTTTTTACACATATATACAATACAGCCAAGCTTGACAATGTCGGCTTTCTAAGCATACGGTGCCATGTAGTGTTCACGTTAATATATGTGTTGGAAATAATAATACGCGTTAAACACAAAACAGTGAGAGCAAAGATCTTCGTTCAAATGGCACAAAAATATACCCGGCGTAGGTTCCACCGAGATTTGAACTCGGATCGCTGGATTCAGAGTCCAGAGTGCTAACCATTACACCATGGAACCACAAGATACCCAGGCCTTTAAATTTTAATAAAGAATTGTGTATTCCAAACTAAAATGTTAAGGCGTAAATGTGTGTTTAAAATCTATGTTAGGATTATACTTCTTACACACGGCGTATCTACTTCTTTAATGACATGGATAGAAATTTAATATGATAATCTTAGTAAACCTGAGATTTATAGGTGTCGTTATCTTCATATACGCAAAATTGAATTTTAAATCATGTCACCCACAAGAGGTCGCCACCTACAAATACATTTGCGGGAGAACATTTCAAACTGGATTTAAGGAAGCACTTCTTTACACAGCGTGTAGTTAGAGTATGGAATAGTTTTCCTGATAACGTAGTGCAAGCTGAATCCTTGGGTTTCTTTAAGTCAGAGCTAGACAAGATTTTAACAACTCTGAGCTATTAGTTAAGTTCTCCCCAAGCGAGCTTCATGGGCTGAATGGCCTCCTCTCGTTTGTATAGTTCTTGTGTTCCTATGCATAATTGTCGTGCTCTAGAAAGATGATAATAGACAGGGAATCATTAGATTACTGCAAGAAAACCTGCTGTACGGGGACGGTATAGTTACACATTTCAGGTAATATTACTAGTTTTCAATGCACGTTTAACCTACATACATTTCATGTTCAAAGTATGAAATCCTCAATGTTCGGCCTATATGAAATATGTCACATAACGTTCAATAATAAACTGTTTTCAGTTGCATTTATAAATCTGTATGTAAATTGTACTTTTGCTGTTACTGTTAGGCCTATACAAGCCCAAAAGAAATAAGACAGAAGAAAAAGAAAAGTTTACAAAACGCAGGTGATTGTGTTTCATTAAACACTCGCCAGATGGCGCACAATAGAACACTGCTTCCCTGTCACCTTAATTGAGCAAGGCAGCAGCCGAGGGTAATTAGTTTAGAAGATCATACAGATAGCATTTTTAAATATGTACTGTGCATTTAATGTTTGTGAAATTATATATATTTTGATTTTTGACAGATAGTCGTATAATGCGTTTTCAGTTCCTTGAACGTCAACTGGAAATATAGGTAATGCTATGTTAAATCGAATTGTTTCTGTGCAAAAACCTAATTAGGCATTTAAAAAGGTTAACGCCAGCGCCTGAGACGGTTTTTGTTTAATAATCCTATTACTGACGACTCATCATGTATAAAATGGTGCAGAAGGATGCAAAGTTCCCACTCCTTTAAGTCTGCCAGAGAAATAGACAAATCCCACCGTATAGCAACAAAAACGGATATATTGTTGTCTCCCAGGTTGGTTCAAGTTCGCTGTAAGTACTTATTGTTATGGTGATTTTAACGGATAATTTCATTTGTTTTGGCTCCGTTTGTATTACACTGTAGACCTTATGCTCATATTTCCTTTTTAATTGCTCAACGGAAGATTAGAAGCTTCTCTCGTAGATATAGGAAACATTTCTCAAAACGCATGTGGTAGAAGCTGTGTGGCTCGATATAATAATCTGCAAAAGGATGCGTTTGTTTTTTTAAAAAAAATATTGAAACCTAAATTTTTAAAAGAATGGGGATTGAATAGTCGATATCTATATTTACCTTGTTAATTCTAACGTTTAACTGTTTTATTGTTTTAGGCTTAAGGCCTAGCCTACTTCTTAAATATGTAACGATAGCCATAACAAATGCGTTGCAGCACCAAACACATTTCGAATATTATTATATCAAGAGAAGGATGCATACTCCTAAACTGTCCAATTGGCTTATTGTGCATATATTCTATTTGTTTGTTTAATGTCTAAATTTCGTCATCTTCTGTTTCTGTTTTGTCCGGTGCTTTTTGGACTTTATTTCCACTTGTATTCTCACTGTGCATTCGTTGAGCATGAACACACACAAAAAATACAATTTGTTAAAATTGCATTTCTCATTAATATACTGCAAACGAATTTATGGAGGTAAAACGAATAGCAACAACATAACCGTAAAAATAATACATGGATTATTACCATTGCTGTTGGAACAACAATAATACTTTGATACCATTATAGGATACCCTTTGCATTTCATGAGTAGTATGTAAAGAACGCTGTTTGTCAGATTTAAAAACTTTATTGAAACTTTGTCTGAAAGGAAAATTTTCGTTATATTTCTGTTGCATTATTCGTGGTTGGTTATTTAAATCTGTACCAAGTGCTACCAAGCATTTTCAGGAGAATCTGGTGTAGAAAATTCCTTCAGACTAAGGGAAACGATGGACAGCGAAGCCATGAACAGGTAAAAAGAAAAGAAACCAAAGCTTCAATAGAAGTTCCGTTGGAATCAGAGGAAAGCTTGTATTATTTTCCCAGCTGTATTGAAATAAAAAGAAATCAAGCAAATGGGAAAGAGAATAGAATTGAAAAGCCTAAAAACAAAACCGTGACAAGTGAAAAGACCCCAAGAAATTAGAGTGGAATGACCATAGTAAATAAGACTGGGCCTTTTAGTTGTTCTGTGAATTGTGGTTTGAAAACATTAGACCAAAGGAGCTTTTCATGTCCTTTATTTAAAAATACCAAGCGCGATGAGGATTTCTTTTTAAAAAACAAACCATAAAAGGTAGCATCGATCGAACTTGTGTAGTAAAAATTAAAAACAAATTCAAACAACTTTAGTTTTTCATTTCACTTAAAATTTTCATTCAAATAATAAATACACTTTAACAGATGAATATATATCACATTTGTAGGCCTAAACTTAAGGGGGTCGAATAGATTTATCAAAGAAAAATGTGCCAAAACACTAAAAAAATAATCTTACGAGTTGAATAACCTGTGTGCATAAGGCATTTGTTCCTTCGTTCAAATACAACTAAGCTCTGTCACTTCGTAATTGTGCGTACAAAATAGACTGGGCGTACCCATACATTCCCGGCAGCCTGTTTTGCCTTTCGCGACGCGTATTCTTTTATAGGCTTTTCTCGCGTTAGAAGCCGATTTGATGGAAGACTTGACTCTTACGAGAGAAATAATTTTAATTCATATTCGTGTGAAATGTCTTTGCTGTACGATTCTTAAACCGATTCATTTGCAAATGGACTAGTCAGACACAGAAACAACATAATTTATTTCATATAAATATTCACGGTGAATATATATTTAATAAATCGGTTTAAAAAAATATATAGGCCTATGGATAAAAATCTTCCTCCGCGAAGAACTTCGTTTTCAGCATTTTTGCTCGCTAACATGCAGGGTGTAGCCCGCGGTCAGATAACTGCCTGCACAAATTCCGCGTTAACTATGTATCTTTCAATGCAAAATTTCTGTACTGCGTTATTGCTGCAGATTCCATTTTTGCAATGTCACATCCCTTTGTCTACCGTTGTCTTCATATCTTCCCTAATCTATTTCATCTCATTTCATTATGGATCTATATGATGTAGTACACAGGCAATTAAACACATGTATTATTTATATAATAGTAAGAGGATTTTAACATTTCGGTAGATGTTGCGTATTAACGTATATATTAACGAATTTGCGTATTTAGCAGTTATAGTCGAAAAACACGACTAAACTTCAGCTAATCTAGAGTTGATGTTATTTACGATTCGTGTTAATTGTGTAACTGTTAAGATACCTGAGCTAACCCCAATTTAAATGGAGACTGAAACCAAATAGATTAAAATATTTTTAAATATATATATAGGTCTAATAAAAATATTTTAAACAACTATAGGCTGTCCTGTTCCCAAAAGGAGGCATTGTTGGATCACCCCAGAAGAGCAAATGTTAAAATCCTAGCTATCGTTATTGCTTTATCAGACTCAATCAGGAAATTAATTAATCAATGCACAAGCAGATACAACGTGCAGATCATTTGCAAGTAATGGATGGATATTGCGATGTGCCGATATTATTTTCTGTCAGTCAAGGTAACAAAGTGAACATATATTGCATACATATTAAAAATTATGCACTCATCGAGTGGGTTTGATGCTTATTTTATTTAAGTGCCGCGGAAGGTGAGGTCTCCATGGAATAATTTTTCTGAGTGTAATTCTCGCAGGAAAAATATTTCAGAAATCCCCTTAAACGGCCGCTAAATTGAGCTGTTCCGTGACAGAATGCAGAACTTGGTAGTTATTGTCGGGCTGTTTAAGGCCGGTCTAGGTAGGCCTACGCATGGTTTCATTTTCGTTCTAGACCTTGCTTCAGTGACCGTATGTTTTACGACCCACGTTCATTTAAAGATGTTCCCCTAAAACAAGGAGGGAACCAGTGGGAGACCCGTACTTGTGCACATATTTGTGGACACTGATGATAAGTGTCACGATGAAGCTTAAACCACGTTATTAAATTGTCAAAATGGAAAGATTTCCCTAATAATGCCATCGATGGTGAATTATGGTATTTGAGCTAGCTGTAGACAGATCTGGAATAAATAAAGCATACGAGAGAGGTCATTAAACACACACGTAACTGCCAGAGGTCAGATGGAGTTCTTATGGCTCACGCTCACACAAATTAGAAGGAAAAAGGACGCGATTGAAATACGGGACCTCGCTGAAAAGCCTACGTTGACATTATGGCTGTTTCATGCAGTTGCATCATTGCCTCAAAATGTGATGTAAAAACACGACTTCACATAATAAAAAGGCTGTGGACATTTCAATGCTCGATTAACTCGAGGCATTTCTGATTCGGTCATTTAAATAGGGGATTCATTCATTACACCACAAAATTACTACTGGGAATACACGTTAGATTTAAGGTAGGCTACTTATCTGAGAAGTGTGTGTGTGTCTGTCTGTTTGTTTTTTTCAATATTTGCCTGGTATCGTTCAATACCGCCGTTGAAATCTAGCTAAGCAAATAAATACCATCCGAAGGACATTTCAGTTACTTGGGTTAATTGAAGCTAGAATTCGTTCCTGTCCAATAGGGATGGCCCTTACTTAAACTGTTATTGAACAACGACTTCTAGCTCAAGTTAACACAGTTGAGAAATCCTACTTTCTGGAACCACCACCACCATCCCCGGATTCATAAAACTAAGTCAAAAATTTAAAAATATAGGTATTAATATGTATATGGAAAGATTTTGTTAAACAGATGGGTATTACTCGGTTGGTGAAAGAGATCATCTGATAAAGAATGTTGCATGGCGGTGAATTTGGAACATCTTTATGAGAGTCCGACAGACTAGCCTTTTCAACGAAATAATATCTGCTTTTATATTACGTGATGAGTAACATTGTTATGGTTAATTTGGTGTTGTTTGTAATGGTCTATTTAAGTATTTGTCAATAAAATAATTCACGAGTAGATACATTTTACTTTAAGTCAACACTAATGTAAAAATGAATGTATTTACATATGGTGTAATACTGAACTATAAAATTTCTATCGATTGATATTTTTAGTCTCTTCTGTTCACGCAGTTAGAAATCGATTTGCGATTCTTACGAT
The DNA here is from genome assembly GCA_019775955.2 of Pollimyrus isidori. Taxonomy (NCBI): domain Eukaryota; kingdom Metazoa; phylum Chordata; class Actinopteri; order Osteoglossiformes; family Mormyridae; genus Pollimyrus; species Pollimyrus isidori. The sequence continues at coordinate 1,466,749 of JABFDZ020000054.1, forward strand.
TGCAGCTTTCCCGCTTATTTTAATCATGGTTGTGGATACAATTCTGTTTTGCCTTTAACTTTTATTGTGATGTTAACTTTTGTGTTAAATGTTAACAACCTGAAACAATCAATTTTGTTGCCGTTAACAAATCAGTGTTGACTCCAACACTCGGTCGCTTTGTCCCTATTATGTTGCTGCCCTCACTTGAAGATTTATGTATTTTTAATATTAAATTCCTTCTGTTATGTGGACTGCAGTCTTGTTGACTTTTCTTGACCCAGCGACCTCTTCCCTAAACTTTCCCATATCTAATGTGGAATTTTTTTCCCCCTTTACCGTCATTTGACTTATCATCCTATTCAGTTGACTGCCGTCTCTTTCTCCTCGCTGGCATGCGCTGTTTGCACTGTTCTTGAACTTCAGGGCGCTACACAGCCGAATCTACCGTGTCCTCATCCTGTACTTTGAACCTTGAATCTTCCTCAAAAAGTGCCTTGTTCTACAAGTCTCCCCATGACTACACAGCTTGCTAATTAGTTAAACAAACTCCTTCCCTAATGATTCCCCGGGCCTTCCGATCTTCTGGGGTTTTGTTCGAATCAGCTGCCACTGCCGGAGATTTTGCTTGTCCTGCTGGAAACTTGGCCCCTCTGACCCGAACCACCACTGAGCTGTTAAACCGGGCGGACAGGCCTGTCCGAGCGAACCCCCCCTTAGGCCAAAGGCCAGGGCAACGAGTGCTCTAGATGCCACCAGCTGCTTGGGGTGACACAAACCGCAGAGTGTACGAAATAGTTTTTGAGTTTACCTAGTTTACAGACAACGTAAACTTTCTTAGCAAATGCTACAATACAAAATAATGCCCCAATTGAATTGACAACATTTCAGTAGCCTTTACATGTTGAATTTCTTACAAAAAAGACGCTCGAAATTATCACAAGGCAATGTTGATATCGACGTCATTTTTGGAGTCGGGAATACATTTTTGATGTGCTGATGACGTCATATTAATAACATGAAATTGAAGCACATCAAAAAATCGCGGTATGTTGACTAAAAAGCGCTTACGCAGGGCCGCCTGTTAAGACTTGTATTTGTTGACTTTTGTGGCTTTGCCCTGACCCGGTGCCATGCGTCCTCCCTGGAGATTCCGACAGAAATTGATACTAATTGAAGGGACTGTACGCTGCTGGTTGCTGAAGCCCCTCCGGCAAATGCAGGTCCTGCTCGTCAGCAGCTAATTGACAAGAGTTTGTCTGTGTTTTGGAGCAGGTGGTCTTAAGCACTGAGGCATAAACACTAGCCTGACACGGCCCCATTTGCCTGAAGCAGAAGGGGGGGTGGGTAAATGTAGTTAAAACGAAGAGAGATTTATGGAAAGTCCCATAGGTGACGCTAAGGTAGACGTTTCTTATTGAGGGGTCTTATTTGTTGTTGTTTTTTCTGTCGTAGTACCTAGCTCCATGTATTTTTAATAAGAGAACTTCAAGTCAAATTAAGGTCAATTGGCCAGGTGACATTGTCTTGCTGTGCATCATGGCAAATGAGCTACGATAAACGCAAAGTATTGCAAGATTCTGTCAATAAAAATGATGCTGATATTGTTGACAAAATATGGGATATTAACGCTCTGGATCAGAGACCTTCCCGCCGGAATAATCAATAAACTCAGTCTTTTGTTCGACTGGAAGTAAACATAATGCGATTTTATTTTTTTTGTAGTATAAAGAAACATTAGACTACGCGCTTAAAACGGGCTATACAATGAGTTTTTTTACATGTTTAATGTCAACTATGTAGCATAATGGTGTTGCGCACATTTAAACACGTTCATATTCGGGACAAATAGCTATTGTATCCAGCTGAGGTGGAAACGGTTTGGCTTTCCCACTGTCTGCACGTGTGAACTGAAAGAATGGCCGTGGAACTTAATTTCTTTCCTCTTTAAACCAAAATCTCGAACTTTTCGGACATTTCTTTACGTTTTCTCGCTTTATTTCTTAGTAACAATGACAACATTGTAGCACCCCGTTGGAGCGCCACAGTTGGGGACCTTTGGAAGTATTTTAGACATCTTTAGATTTCATCAATCAATTTGACTGCGGTTTTCCATAAAAATGCTGAATCTGGTCTAAAACAGAGAGAACTAGATAAAAAAATATGCTGTCTTGTAAGATGATAAATGGCGTTTCTTTGATAGAAATTGTTGAAAAAACTTGTTTATCGCCAAGAATTAAAACCTGAAACAAACATATTAAGCATTCTATCGTCTACATTACAAATTACGACAGGTACCTAAAACGTGTGTTGCAACATTAACTGACTGCTTGGTTAAGGTCTGATCTCAGAGCAGAATTTATAGAGATTTGGAAAATTCTGCTTTCTCTGTCATTGTTAGTCATTAAATGCTAATTCATACCTCGTTGATATTAAAACGTAGGCCTATAGTGTTATAGGTCGCAAACATTTTTACGCGTCTTCTGCTTCCTTATATTATAACAGGGAAACAGAGGAAATTAGACTTTAGCTGTGGTTTGATTGACGTTAGTACTCGGTTATTTGTATATAATTAAAACTGGTGACAAACTATCAGCCCTCTGTTATGCTAGCATAAATTAATGCTATTTATTTTGACATTGAATAGTCTGTCGTCAATTCAAAATGGAAAACTGGCTTTCAGCAGCACTTCGTGAAATATTGTGTAAAGAGTAACCCGATCGCACAATGAGTGCCTATTTTTAAATAAATGATAATTTTGTTGAGGTGACGTTTCCGTAATCCTGTAATTCACTCAGAGGCTTCACGGGTTGCGCTCTTCCTCAATACTGGCACAGCATACCTCGGTCATCTCCCAGATATGACGACGCTTGGCATGCTAATGAGAGCGCAGGATCGCCTGAAGGAGATGGCTGAGGCTGGTGGGGTAGATGCGCCCCAGCCGGGGCACGACATGCCACTCACTCCAGCAGGGGGCTCGGGGCTCTCACCGGCTTTAGTCCTCTATATTTCAAAGCCTCTTTCAACATCTCTGCGGGCTCCGCACTGAAGGAGACTCGCCCCGCATAAAAGAGCATTATGAAAATTATAATATCAGGCCCAGAGCATGTCTATCTTGGCTGCATTGAGGCATTGAGGAGATACTTTTGCCAAGTCGATACCTAAAAGTCCATTCGAATGCATATACCAAGTCTGAATGAGGCAACAGTACTTTCTTTATACAAACGTTACTTTTCAATTTCGTGACACTTTCGTTTTCGTTCCGTCGTCCCCCCTCCAACATCGAGTTTTTTTCTTACCGTAGCCTTTTAAATGTCCTTTTACAGCTTTATTTGACGCACTGTCTTACTTTTGTTTGTCATTGATGATAAATGATCCTTACTAAACCATTACAATTGTTATTGTAACACATTCTTATGGAAACAGAGACATATCTATAAGCGCAGATGAATGCATAAAAAACTTCACGCCTCGCAGAAAAGTGGACGCCGAAGAAAGAGCATCCACAAAAAACGGTCATATGATTCAGGGGAAAAATCACAGCGTTTTAAACCACAATCTGAAAGATTTTTCTTCCGAATGTGTGCAGGACAGACATTTTTGGACGGTGTTGACTGAAAGTTGCTACGTAAAATGAAATCCTAGGCCTACAATTTAAATCGACACGCAGACCTACTGCTGCCTTAGGTAGAAAATAAATAATGCAATGGTTTACAATATGTATAATGAAGAGGACAATCGTAAGAAACGCAAAAACAACATTACTACGAATGACAATGCAAAATATGAATATTAATAATGTTCGAAACAAGAATGGCTGACTGGTATGATGTACGATGGTGGATGGTTCAAAGGTACAGTATGTCACCCATTGTGGTGTTAATTTCCTTAATGTGGGGCACTCGCTTTAATGAATGTTTTATCATTAATAATGAAGCTGATATAATTTTCCATGATAGATTATGTTGACACTGATTTGCAGGTGCTTGAACTATTGGACGCTGCCGAACACGGCGCCGTTATTGTTGGTGGCCAATGCGCACGTATAGCCTACATGCGCCAACTGGCATGTGGCATTTCTGAAAAGATGCGCAGCTGTGCTCGTTTTGTACATGGAAGCTGGTGAAGGAGAAAGCGTGGCGGTTTGGCATCGAGGTTTCCAAACCATGAAAAATGGTTTAATTTCAGGAGAGAAGAAGCGGCTTGGCTGGAGCGGGGACGTGACATTTCCTGCGGTGAGGCCTGCATTGGCTGCTAATAGAGATCTAATTGATGGGCGAAGACCCATTTCCGCGCACACTCTTTTATTGCTCCATCCAGTCTGCTGTAAAATATAACCTTAATCTGATTGTGCAATTCCACCAGGAACTGAGTGAGAGTTTACGGCATAGGAAAAAAATCGTTATTAAAAAAGTTAAAGCAGCCGCAGGAATAGTGCGCGCTGCCTTAAAAAAGAAAGGAAAGAGATGTAGACGGCGTACATGCTGCCCAACTCTTTTAAGACCGCTAACGCGTTTTCTTTCAATCTCATAATTTTAATTTTATAATTCGTTGTTACGCTTGTCGTATTTTCATAATTAGGACCAGTGTTTACGTAAAATTAAGAATTACATTAAAAGAATTTAGAGCGGTAATGGAAAATTCTATAAGGTACCAGCTGTTTACGTCCTTCCTTTCATGCTGTTTAACCTGTCGGGAAAGCTAGATGTTTCTGGAGTAATCAAGGTACGAAGAAGTGTCGCAGCTGCGCATGTGCTGTAGTTCAGAAGCTTATTTTTGTTCTGAAAGTTTCACGATTTCCTTCCAATGTGCAGGTGGTACGACAGAAAATGAAACGTTTAATTCTCCTCTTTTTAAAACAGAAACTTGTTATTCTGCGTCTACGTCACCGCATCGTCCGTCAGTAAATATAACATGTATATACACGCACCCCCCGCGACCCAATAGGATAAGCGGTTTGGAAAATGGATTGATGGCTGGATATATACACGCACACACACACACGGAATTTTCTTGATTACTTTACTAAGGTTTGCTAGGTTTGGGTATTGATATTTGTTTAGCATATTAGCTAACCTGTAATAATGATACCTTTAACCCGTTATCTATAGTTTATGCTTCCCCAGTGATTGACTATGTACTGTTGTAAAACTGGTTAAATTAAACTGGTGTTTGCCGTGATTCTCTTTTTTACAGTCAGCGTAAGATATTAAATAGATATTAAATTCACCCGCTGATCCAGTTGCAAGTGAATTGCTACAGTATTTATAAAGTTGAAACGCAAATGCCTGCAACTAAAATATTTCAGTATAAACTCAACACAACAGCTAATCTACTTAGTCTATATAATGAGGCATAGTATTGTGTTTTCAGTGTAAACACGCTAAAACAGTACCACAAGAAAGAGTAATCTACCGATTTATATTATTAATAGTTTATCGATTTAACAGATTTTTATGTGACGATTGATGGTCAACATGGCAAACATGTGTTCCATTCAGATCAAAAAGCAAACAATTTGGCAAAGCAATGTGCAGAATACGTTATATACGTCAATATGATTGGTTACAACTGACGTAGAGCTTTCCTGTGTAGGAAAAAGGCAGCCAGTTTCCTCGGAAATTTAATAAATGTAACAAAAACTTAACATAGATATATAACGGACCACTCGGCGGCTGCCTCCACAGTGTTCGCTATGTTCAGTATTTTATTAGCAAATGAAAACGTCAATAGATAGTGTTTGTTAAAGTGTGCTGTAGTTTAAGAACTTGCTACTGATTCTGCTGTAATGGCAGCATATAGGATTAAAATACTCCCGACTCTAAGACCAGATACAAACTAAAAACCATCACTGTACATATGATACATTTGGCCGCAACCACTTTGTATCTCCTTTTTCTCCTTTTGACAATGAGAGCAACATTGTTACAAGTCACTCAATTAATTGTCTCGAACTTTGAATAGTCAATTTAAGGGCGTTACCAGAGGATTTTTTTTTACTGTATACATTTAATACATGTTTTGGCACGCAAGGGTTGCCAGTTAATGGTGGGATTGAACTTTCATTGATTATTACTATAACAGTCGGTATGTGTTTATCTTTGGCTTTGGGCCTGAAAATGAGATTGGATTTACAGAGAAGAACTGAATTCATGCATGTGGATTCCTGGGAGAAGGTAATGCATCTCACTGCCACTCTCTTTCCCTGCTGCTTGTTCTCTCTCTCTCTCTTTCTCTCTCTCTCTCTCTCTCTCTCTCTCTCTCTCCTCTCTCCTCTCTCTCTGTCCTTTGCTTCCCTTCCCTTAGCATCTCCTTGAAGGGTGTAATGAGGCATGTCTTTACGCAGGGACCCAGCCTGGAGGGAGATGATTGATGAAGCGGGGGGCAAGGCTGAGCCCTCGCCGGAGAAAGCCCCCATAGAGACTGCAATAAAGCCCAGATAGTGGATGGGCCGGGCGGCCTCAATAGCCATGGCCCAAGCATATTGAAGCGATTCAGGGAGGGAAGGTGCTCTGTTGTCCAATAATCCATTTAGCCATTGAGCCACCAGCCGTCTGAGGCCGGATAAGTGCCGCGGAGGAAGTGGGGAGGGTGAATGGAGGCTGGGGGGGCAAACGCGCACGCACACACACGGCGGCCCTCAGCCGTCACACTGAGGGCCACGGCCGGGCCGACGCTTATTGTGCGGCTGCCTGAGAAAGCGGTGTGGCACCCGTGCCGGGGGGGGAGGGGGGGGCAGAAAAAAACCTGGTGGAGGCA
>JABFDZ020000054.1:1473586-1483788 GCA_019775955.2 Pollimyrus isidori
CCCGCCGCCCCCCCCCCTCCCCCCGCGGGCCCCGGGGGGGGCCGCCTTCTTGTGGGGGCCGCCCGCCGCCCGGGGTGGCCCCCGGGGGCGGGGGGGGGGGGGGGGCCCAGAAAAAAACCTGGTGGAGGCAGTTAAAGGAGGTATCAGTCCGGCTGCCTTTTAGCGCATAAGGCGAGAATGAAAGTAATAATAAGTACAAAATGAACAAGCACCATTATGAGAATTAATTATTCGTAATGACACGTTACTGTGTTAAAATATAAAGTATTGGGCAGAATTGTGGAAACCCTTCCAGTTTTTAGAGATCACAAAAATTTATTCAGCTGCTGCTCCACTTACTTAATTAATTGTCCAGTGTATATTTGTACATATTCCTTGATTGTTTATATAGTAATTTTTAAAGCGTAATGCCAGTAAATGCGAGGTGTTTCCACAATTTTAGCTACCAGTGTATTTGTTTATAAACATCTAATGTGCTTCGCGTATAGAAATACATATTTTGTATTTTGTGTGGTTTTTCTTTTTGAATTTTTGACTGTCCTTAAAAGGAAGAAGCAAACCATACCTGTTAATGGGTGGAACACCAGTAAACACCTGTAACATGGACATGAAAGCCTCCGTTACTATTATGGGAGGAATGTTTATTTAACATACAGGAAAAATTGGGTCATTACAATCCTGGTTTCTTACTGGGTTCTTATTGTGCTGTGACCGGCGGTTTTTGGCCGGACACCAACCAGGCAGTCAAAGCCCCCACCACACCCTCCCCCCGCCTGCCTAAAAAAAATTCTTGCCACGCTTCAGTCTTGAGCGGCACCATAGGCAACCAATAGATCCATAAATCCCCCCTCCCTCGCACCAGATATGAGGGGTCAACCTTCAATAAAAAAAACCCACAGTCATACTTAACGCCACTATTGTCTGCCATTGACTGGCCTTTCCGGAATGGTCCGAGGTGGGCGCTGTGAGGAACAGCTCAACATCCTCAGCAGTACAATGACAGCAATAATCTCCTACCCGTTCTCCTTTATATACTTAAGTGGTCTTACACAACGTCCTGCAGCAAGGCCATCCGCCAGGGACCGGGGGGGTAATCGGCCATTCCTGCAGCTCGCCAGCCCCAGCGCCCTGGGTCCCCCCCGCATTTGGATTTGGCTGCAACCGCTCCATCGCAGCCTCCACCCAAGCAAGAACCCCCCCCTCCATCCTGAGCCAATCCTCCAAGCACGACTGCATATGCAGCAGCCGGGTATTAAATCAGATACAAATTTAGTTATTCCTGCACGAGTTGTTTTAGGAATCTATCACCAACTCTTCAGGTTCCCTTAAATTGAATGTGGTAACCTAGAGGCTATAATCCATAAAATGTTAACATCACTTCATATTATCAAACACTGAATATAATAAATGCATGTGGGTACGTCAATTTGTGATTTGAAATGTGTTTTGTTTTCTGTTTATATGATTTTATAAGCTGGATATAAATGAAGAGGCATAAAATCATCTGCCATTTACTTGGTGGAAACGTGAACTGCAAGTGTTTCCAAAACGGCGTGTTTTTACTCTGTTGAGAGTCAGAGACGAGGCCTTTGAAAGGCCACCGGTTGGACCTTTGGATTTAACAAGTGTGATGCTTTACTGGGAAATCTATTGAGGTAGATGAGCACCTGATTCCTGCCACCACAGTCCAAAAGAGCACAATCCCTGTGATGGATGGAGGAAGGAAAGAAAAGTGCACCACTCACAAGCCTAATATGCTGCCTGCTCTGCTGCTCTCCTTCGTCGTTGCCTGTGAATGTCCAGTTTGCTGCGCTGTGCCTATGCGCTAAAGTCTCCATCGCTTCCCAGTCTAAGGCCACCGCCCACAGTGACGGAGATTACGGTTAGCGGTTACCTGTTAGCTTCCATGTCGCCGACAAAGGCAGCTGTACAGAAGCAAATCTGTCTGTTAGTCGACAACACAGGATGGAAGCTCATATCCTGTACACAAAGCAGAATTTGCAGACTGGGTAGCTTGAAGCCAAACGTGAACCCCGTCCAATTAGAGGACAGGTAAGTAACATTCCTATTGGACAATCCATACATTTTTACTGAGGTTATATGGATAAAGGAAAAAAATCCTGCTTTGTGGAATAGCCCTCCATCCCCTGGATGTGAGAAGCTTTGATGTCCGAGGTGGCTGGTCCAAAGTGTTAGAGGTACATCCTATGTTTTTGAGAATAAATTATGAGACAAGTAAATTTCACATAACACATTACTACAATTTTATTGTCATGCAAAAACATATTTTGTACATCTTTGTAATATTGTATAACACATTCTCTGTTTACCGCCTCTGATAGACATGATGCTGAGTTCACACAGTCCTCATAAGCCCCCCCCCCCTTTCCAAAGCAGCAGTGCACGACTGTGATCACAGAGCAGCCACTCGAACTTCCAACTCAGTAAACAGCAGAGAAAATCCGAATTTTTCTTTTACTGATATTTACAGTGGACTTGCAATTATAAGAACAGCCATGGATTATTAGAAACACACTCAGTCCTTTCTGATGGATGAATTATCGTTGTTTGTTAACCAGTGCAATTGACTGATATGACAGAATGTTTCTGGTAGGTAAGGGTGTTGCTATGGGGGGTGGGGGCGTGGTCAAGGATAATTCCAGTGCTGAATAATTTGTAGCATAATTGGATTCATCTGGGTTGGGGGCCCAAGGTCTCTAGTAGCACAAAAAAACACCAAACAGATACTAGGTAAATGGATTATGGATGGATGGAATCTTTGGAAAAATGACACTGATTTTCCAAAATTTTTTTTGTTTTATGCCATTTTTCAATGTACCCAATATAGACTTGTCTTGTAAATACAATATCAAGTTTATACTCAATTGAAAATAAAGGATGTTGAAAATCCAACATCCAGAATACTGATCCATGTTTTGCATGTTTATAGTCAATAATGGTCAACTACACTTAGTATTATCAAATTTAGAACAATTTCAAAATGTGTAATAAAATCTGGTTGAAGACTGTTAATTGACTTTCATCTTAGTTACTGCTTAAAAAAAAATCAACGACAATGATCAAAACGTCTGGTTAATTAGCAAAATGCTTATAAACCAGACTCAGATATTGTAAATGTGAGTCAAATCATACATGCAATATATTTTTCCTAATATGTAAATGTATTGTCATGAATATTGCAATATTTATTTTTCAACAGTACTAAGATAAAATATCTATAATATTATGATTTTGCCAATAAATGTATAATATTAAAAACATGTTATGAGAAGTCCTTTATTTCAAAATAATTCAATACACTGGGTCTAGTGACCCTGATCAGGATAACTGGTTGGATGGATGGATGAACTCAGTGTGAATAGACAAAATAAGTTACAACCTAAGGTTTACAGTGAATACTGCAAGGATATTGAATATAAACAAATTCTGGGGGAAGACTTCGGGGAGTGCTTTTTGTCTGCGTTATTGTACGTATTATTACAAAGAAAGAAAATTGACTAGGGAAAAGACAAAATGCCGTATTCAGAACAGATTACACAAGCATAAACATCTGCCTGGGTGGAAGATAATTGTGTTGTAACTCGATTTCCATATCTGAAGATGGAGACTGAAATAATAATAAAAAAAAAAATCCCAATGAATCCGTACAAATGAGAACACATCTCTGGTGCGCGAGACGGTGCAATCCTGCACGTAATGAGGTGTAATTTGCCAGAATCGCTGCCCGTGTTCCCTCACAGGTTCGGCTTCCGCGAGCACTGATGATCTATTCTTTTATTTACGTCCCTTTGAGCTGGATGGGGGAGGATGGGGCACAAACTGCACACAGGCGGGATTGTGCGCCGGCGTCCGTCTGCGCGTGTGCTGAAGGGGGACTGCGCCACGTTGGGGTTACGCACCAACCCAGAGGGACTAGTGCCCGGTTTGCCAGGCCTTCGCGGGGATTCGCCGAGCCCGGCGGCTGCGCCGCCATCCTGACAACTCCCATAAATTATACGAGATTTTCATATTTCAAATTTCATCTGCATTGGTCTTGCGGCGGCTAACTGGGGCTGGCAGCCCGTCGGGGGGTGGTCCCAGTGCTGGTGCTGAGCTCGCCTCGCCTCCCATGGCTGCCCCAGAGACCCGGCTAATTGAATTGCGCCGCTGATTAGATTATCTCTGCTGCTGCCTGCTGCCAATCTGAAGTATGGCTGCCTTCTCTTCTACTTAACCTTGCTGCCCCGTGCCAGTTGCGGCCTGCACACACTACGCCCAGCCAGAGAATATGTTTAAACCATCAAAGTTGTGAGTGATTATTGTTTCGCCTTTCATTGTCCGCCCTTATAAAAGCGCGCATCGTTCAGCGGCGGCGCACGGCTCTCATTTACGTTCCCTCTGCCGCCGATCCATTCATACCCTCAACGAAATCACATCCTGTCTTTGTTTTGTCCCCCCCTTTTTTCGGCTTGATAATGTCGTTTGCTCGCTCTGTCGCCAATTGGCCCGATGTTTAGAAAATAAGTCAAATAACATGCCGTGACAGCGCAGGCGGTATGAGAAAGTACATCTCTCCTGACTGCGGGTCTTAAGAAAATTCACAGTTCGAGTAATAAACAGCAGCGCACATCCAATCAATAAATAAATTTTCGGAGCGAGAGCGGCAGCCGCAATGCTTGGAGACGATCGATGAAGTGAATCTGAAACCGAGGTCATGTGGCTCCAGTGTGCGGGAGATGTTCTCGAAGCTGGCAGACAGTATAAAAGGTGGGACAGAATGAAACGGTCACTCTAAGGTTGAAATAAAGACAAAACCCCTGTGTCATGGGACTAAAAAGAGTCGGATTTTTTATTTCAGAGCCCTTTTATAGCAATCAATCTAAGACTTTGACAGTAATCAAATCATTAATGACTACCAGTAAAAATTCCACTGGTGAAATCTACAGGAAAATATCATTTAATATGCTTTTTTTCCATTTTTTTATTCCATATATTGGAAGCTGTGTAACTATTTATTGAAGCTGCTCTCTAGACTCACTATTATTGCATCTGAGTCTTTATCTCCAGCAGTAGAAGAGGAACATCGTGAACCAGTGAAAGCAATAATCTCACTTTTGAATTCATGCTCAGACCTTTTACCAACAAGCTAATTCTCCACCTAAAAAGCTCCACTGACTTCATAGTAGATGTCATCAAAGATGTTTTTTTGAATGCCATATTTATGCTTAAAGTCTGTGCGTATGATTAATATGTATTGCCGTAGAAATCCTGTTGCGATTCAATTATCATCTATTGCTTCCTGTAATTGGATCAGATCTCTTTTAACAATACACCCATGTTGAATGTCTGAGCCAAAGACTTTCTTTCTTTATTGTTCTCCACTCTGATAAAAGCAATTGAATTGGTGGCTGCGATATTGGATTTTGCTCTGTAGAATGCACTGAAATCATATTTTTGTTAGAAACTATCAATAAATCTTGTCCCAGAAAAGTAATAAGATACAAGTATGAAGAAGACCTTGGGTAGGGAAAAATAGTACAGTTTAAGCATTTAGGGATGTGAGTAAAGAATGAGGGTGCCGCTGAACCGTCTGTGGAATGAGGGTGCCGCAGAACCGTCTGTGGAATGAGGGTGCCGCTGAACCGTCTGTGGAATGAGGGTGCCGCTGAACCGTCTGTGGAATGAGGGTGCCACAGAACCGTCTGTGGAGAGCATCTTCATAGCAAACTGTGTTTTCTTTTGGTGAGACTGTGTAGGTGAACTGAAGAAGGGAGGGTGTCAAAGGTTTGCCGGGATTGCTGCAAAATCACAGACACATATTCACCTACCATCCCACCCCCAGCAGCATAGAAAACGAGGCGGAATTGGATGGGGTGCCTGTGAAAAAACACAGAGAAGCACGACCTGCTAGTGGTCTGTGTCTAGGTAGGGCACAATGTATTTATTAATCAGCATTTTATAAATATTCAACTGTGGAAAACATTAAAAGACATTTTTTTGTTTTGCTCATTTCTCAATTTATGGGTGTGTGTCTGTGAATAATATATATATATATTTGCAAACTCCAGCCTGGTTCTTCTCTGTATCTCACTGATGAAGGGCTTCTTCCTTTCTTTATGGGACTTCAGTTCTGCTTTGAGGAGCCTGATATGAACTGTCCTAGCAGTGCACTTCACACCTGCACTTAATGTTTCCCATTTCTTAAGAAAATCACTTGACATCATCCTATGATTCAAGAGAAACTGCCTCATATGTCTCCGCCATTACAAAATTGACTGCCCTCTACCTGCCTGGTCCTTCCCGATATCTCCTGCTTCACCTTGTTCTTGTGTCCTGCTGTCTTATAAACTTTGAGCCTGGAAGCAACCTGCTGCTCAGCATAGCCTTCTGACAGCAGAACCAGGATTAAACCTGGATTTAAAAATGGTGTGCATGTGCTGTTTATACATAGTATACAACTATTTTGTAATTCACTAATATAATTGATGAGTGAAATGTGCAATCAAGACAGGACTGCACACATTTCACGTTAGTTCAATGTGCTTTGACTATACGGCAGTTTCATTAAAGGATATGAATTGTGAGCTTAATCCCAGTCGCAACCCTGGCTGAATGGAGATAGTCGCTTGGTGAATAAAGTTATCAAAAATGTCACTTTCCATTGTTGTGTCTTGCGCTTGCAATAAAGCAGAACACATATGCAGATACAAAATATCACTTGTGTGCAGCTTTCCGAGACAATTGCATGCAGGACACACGGCAGCGAGTTGCGGTGCATTTAAGCATACCTGTCAGAGCGGGCGGCAATGGTGCGGGGCTTGAAACGCAAAGCGCATCTAGCGATGAGACTTGATGGCGACTGGGTTATATTCCTTGCGAGCCACCAAGCTGCATGTTTACTTCTTACCCATCTGCTCTACCCCCATCCGCAGTTTGCACCATCCTTCACTCAGAGTTCGGGGCCTGAAAGCTTATTCTCGGCAATATAATGGGGGACACAACAGGGTCAGGGACAAAAACAGGGGCTCATGGATGCTCCGTCACTGGGGGTCGGCAGGCGGGCTCAGCTCCTTGGGACTGGTGGTTTGCTGGTACTGGGGAGTAACAGACAGTCCCCAGGCTATGCATGTGTGACTTACAGACAACTCCTACTTCCGAAAGGATTGCCATCAAGTCTACTCTATTTAAAATTTGGATTAAATAGGTCGTAATAACGAACGCACGCACTACTTTGTGAAGCTTGTGAAGACATTGCTGGCTTCAGCAGTTTGTCGGCTCAAGGTACAGTATAGTATAGTATAGTGGGGTACAGTATCATTTGTATTTACTTTTACTATTATTGTATTATTATTATCATTACTATGTACAGTATTATTCTTTTTCCTACTTACGCACAAATTCGACTTAAAAACAGACTTAGGGAAGGGATCTCATTCTTAACCTGAGGACTGCCTATATTTCCTGTTTGGACTAAGGAGAGACAGATAGAAGACTGGAAGGGAGAAGACAGCTTTGGAGTAATTCTGGAAACTTCTGTCAATCTGTTGTGCAGACAAATACAGCTACAAATATATGCAAGAAATATCTGAATGGGTGATTAGGAAAAGTGGTGAGAACCACTAAAAAAAACAAATTTCAACTAAAAGTCTCTACATACAAAATAATATTTCTTATCTGATCATTTATGTTCAATCGAATCACTGAGGTTTTAAATAATGACTCACAATATCTCATTTCCTTTGGTTTTCCAAAATCAAAATCAGAACAACTTTATTGATCCCAGAGAGACAAACTGCACTGATAGAGACACTGGTGGACACGATGAACGCTATATACCAAAATGAACAAAGTAATATATTGCAAACGAAAATTAAATAAAATAAAATGTGAAAGATAGAATAGATGCCAAATAAAATACAGTACAAAGGAGAAAATATATATAATCTTTATAGCATTTCTGGAAATTACTATTCATAATTATGTATCTAGTTTGCAATGTGACTAGTTCACTCTGAAAGATACGCAAAGACGATGTTGAGAGAAACTTTGGATAAGGTGCATTTTATACTCACTGGAGTCGCTCACCGAGCCAGAGTTTTATGTGATAATAATATTGTACATAGTGTTGAGGTATTCCACGTTCAGAGATAATGAAAAAGTTATTGTACAAATTAGCGGCAGCAGACCAGTTATTGCTCACCATAGTATAGTAGCATATTAGTTTTTACTGAGGAAGTGAAATTGCCCATAATAACCTCAATGTTCAGCCGTTTACTTTTTGTTGATTAAAATGCTAAGAATTTGTATTACAATTAATGTTGCAGTTAACTCTGCCCATAACACAGAAGACAAGTGTAAAGACAGTTTACTTTGTTGTACTCTAACATCAGCAGTGCTGATAAAATGAAAAACATTTCCATGCCAAAAGTGAAAGATGGTAAAGTAATTTCTACAAATTTCCAACCCATTTTGAGTTTTTGATAACTTGTCTACAGGCTACAAAATTCGGAAACTGCAATGCAGAGGAGCTTAAACAGTCTGCGGGTCTCGATGCAGTCATCGCTTTTTCAATTCTGATCCACTCTTATATTTTGTTTTTGGAAAAATACAAGATTAAATAAGGGGCGGCATGGTGGTGCAGTAGTTAGTGCTGTTTCCTCACACCCCCAGGACCCGGGTTCTGGTCTCCGCCTGGATTTCATGTGTGTGGAGTTTGCCTGTTCTCCCCGTGTCGTCGTGGAGTTTCCTCTGGGTACTCCGGGTTTCCCCCCATGGTCCAAACACACGCTGAGGCTGACTGGGGTTGCCAAATTGGCTGCATGTGTGCATGACTGGTGTGTGTGTGCCCTGTGATGGGCTTGCCCCCCATCCAGGGGTGTTCCCTGCCTTGTGCCTGTTGCTTCCAGGATGGGCTCCTGTGACCCAGTAGGATAGGCAGTTTGGAAAATGAATGGATCGATATAAAAATAAAAAATAAGATTAAATAAGACTCCCAGGGCCTGTTGGTTTCTGACCATAAGGCTGTTGGTTTCTGACACTATTTATTGCAGTCTTGTTTTTTTTAAAAAAAATCTGGTGTCTGTGTGTAGATATGTAGACAGGGGGGTCCTGGGCACATATCGGCATGGACACTCAGGTAATAGGGTCAGAGATTTTTTTCAGATATGGGGTCTGGATGTTTGTCTGGGCCCTGGGCTATAGCTTATGATAACCAGCCAATTTCCCTTTGCCTCAGATGGGGGGGGTTGCTCACCTAGGGCACCACATCGGCTAATGCTGTGTAGCTACACTATCAGCGCAAAGCGGGTCTTTGATGTCTTCCTTCGCTACCGCATACCAACGCACGTTACATTCTAGAATTGCGCGCATTTGTTACAATTTGAAATAATCTGATTAATTAAGGCAAAAACAAAAAAACAAAATGAAGCCCCCAACTCCTCATCTCCCCCCTGCCAGGATGTAGATGATCCCGCCTCATTACCTAATGTTCATAATCCTGCTTATTTTTCATCTCTGACAGGTGACCTGCTTCCATGCACAAAACGCCTTTACACACAGAACACACACAAGCACAATGCAATTAACAGCATTAAATGCACAGTAAACTTTTCCCTCTTCTCCTCTTCTCTCCCTCTCCCTGCATTTAAGTCGCCGTCCTCTTTACATCCAGTAATTGGATTACCACTCAGCTAATGGCTTTCATTGCAGCGTTTGGAGACATCCTGCCCAGACCTTGGAAGACACACGAGCACCTCGTCAGCCGGAGACATCTGCCGGGGGGAGATCCCGTGACTCTCCCCTTGGCCTATCTGTGGGGAGAAAGACAGCGCCAGGTGCACTTCTCGGCAAATCGAGTTAGCCGCGAGATGCCACATCCAATTGCGGCAAATTGATGTGAGAGTCTGTGATGTCTGCTGTGGGTCTTACAACAAAGGTCAGTGTGCCGAGACAATGACATCAATCCGCTGTGCATGGAGGGGGAAGAAAGCGGCCACCTATATGTCGGACTGGGGAGGGAAGGGGTGGCAACATTCACAAATGTGGGACAAGCAGTGAGCAGGGAAAGAGGAGGCAAGTTGAACTCCAAAAATTCCTATGGCAGATAGACAGAATCAAGCAGACAGATACATATATAGATAGATAGATAGATAGATAGATAGATAGATAGATAGATAGATAGATAGATAGATAGATAGATAGAT
>JABFDZ020000054.1:1483908-1525120 GCA_019775955.2 Pollimyrus isidori
ATAGATAGATAGATAGATAGATAGATAGATAGATAGATAGATAGATAGATAGATAGATAGATAGATAGATAGACAAAGTCAGGCAGACACAGTAAGGCAGGCAGACAGATAGATAGATACTAATGTTATTTGGTTGGTTTGGACATGGGTAACAATATATAGCATGGAATTAATGCCCTTATTGTCATTGTAAAAATTACAACGAAGTTATATCGAGACAATGTAACACTCAGCTTTGGAGCAGTTGTTCTTAAGAGTTTAAAGCTAAAAAACTAAAAAGCTAGAAAACTGTGAGGTGTGTGGGACGTCCCCAAACTGTGCTGGTATTCCTTTATGTCATAGTGAGGAGCACGTGATGAAATCCTCAACCACTCACCTGTGATCGAATGTTACCTCAAATTAAACCCGGAGCCTCAGCAATAGAGATAAGAAACTGGCAAGCTGCATTTAAACTCTTCCAGCGGTGAAGATACCACAGAAATCTTACCTGTTCTCATAATTCTAACCCAAACCATGTGACTCAGCAAATACGCCTATAACACAGGGCAGCTCCACTGCACTATCTCGCATTTAAAAGCAGGTTTTTGTTAATGTCAGGCCATTGTAACCTATGATGGGGCAAAAATTGAAAGTTCTAGTTTGAATTATCTACCCGCATGCATGCATATTACAGATGCTCTGATACAACACCAACTTTCATAGGTTATAGGTCACTGCAGATTCGGGGTGACCTCAGCGGAGGCACCTGTAACCTTCTGGCTGCGTTCCTCGGTTCCTCAGCAGGAAGACGATTAACTTTGATTTCCATGCCTTCATTCTCTATCATGCTCCTTTGTCATTTTTTAAAAGTATCTATTCATTTATCTTCCGTGGTTTTGGTCCATTTAATTAATTACATTTTGACATTTAGAATTTGATCTGCTGCAAACATCAAAATCCATTGTTGAATAACATTCATTTACAAAATCAGTCTGAAGCTAATAATAATAATAATAACAATAATAATAATAATCTGTTATGAATGGTTATGAATCCGTCCATCTATCGCTATTATGCAGGGTACAGTGCCATATATCACGGTTAGTAATAATAATACAAATGATAATAATAAGCACGTTATGATCGATGTGAATTCATATTTATAACTTTCATTTAAGCACAAAGTGTGACCCCATCATACACTCCCCAGACAAAAGTATCCATTTGCATTAAAAAACACTCAATCATCTGTATCGCTGACCAGAAACGCCTCCGCCTGCCCTGTAAAAAAAACGTTACTTAATCACTTAATTCCTGTAAACTCGCGTATAAACAAAAGCTTTCTTGTACGTTGGTGATGTAGCTGATGGGCACATTGTCAAAACGCAATGGTACTAAATGCAGGCGGATACGCGGCGGCCCATATGCCTTCGGGGCCCGCGAGTGTTAAAGCCAGGAGACGGGAGCTGGTTAATGATGGTGACCCTGACTTCCCCAACAGCTATTCTATTCAGCCATAATAACACCCAGACAGCTGATATATGAGTCTCGAGGTAATAATTGTCAATTACTGATGCGCGGTATAATACCGGAAAGCTAAATAAAACCTGCCCACTCGCCCGCCCGCCCACCCCCTGACACCAGAGAGGTCGCCCGACTGCTTATGGTAAGGAGCTGCTGCACCTCATGAATACGCTGACAAATTATTGTGAAAGTTTTGGGACAGGAAAACCACACAAAAGATTTCGTTATTAATCCCCATCGTTCGCATTCATATTCGCAATTTAAATGTGCCCACTTCCTCATCTCGACCATTTTCGTTACGTTTGTATTCGTCCTTTTCCAAGTAGCGACGCACAACTCCCCCCCCCCCCCCCCCCAAGATGAAATGATGACAGAGCACTCCGTTATTTTTGATAATTTTATGAATCAGTTTTCCAAGCATTGTTCAGATATTTAATGATCGAATATTTTTTATTGTATTTCAGACAGGTCGATGGCAATTTTTTCTGTTAATGTCGACTTTGAACTTGGACTAATTTAGTAATTGATTCCAAGAAGGCATCTTGCCAATGCAGCGCCCGACTTTAAGGGCAATGTGTTTACTAATTTTATCCCTAAAATGAGATTAGTATGATAATTCCTCCCTCCATGCCTGCTCCCTCTGGTCACTTGGGGAGCCCTGGCGTGAAGCTCTAAGGCTACAAACAAGCCACCCCGTTCGGTCTGGCATTCCTTCAGTAGGTGGTGCAGGTGCGTTTGCCTAAAATATCTGTACCCTGTCTCCTAAAAATGAAGTGTGAAAATATAGTGTAATATGTCTAGTTCAACCGGTATCGCATAAATTCCAGCATTATCAATTCTTAGACGAACAAATGTGGGTCTATAATTTATAAAGATTCCGTTTAGACCCTATTTAAATTAAATCGTATATAGGCTTATATTTTTGATTCAGTATTCAAGAACTACAACGACTAATACTCACCTCACATAATTTTACAATAATTAATGTAACATTATAATCGTCATTCACCTGAATTTGCCGATAAGGCTTTCATTAAGAATAGTATACATTGTGATTCACATTGTTCTCATACTGCGTACGGATTTTACGTACATTTTCCGTAGATGATTTACGCATACCAGAAACATGGATGGTTGGAAATTAAATTATCTTACCCTCTTTCTTGGTGAGGGGAAGATGTCAATTTACATATGTGCTTCTGTTGAAACGCAGTCTTACCGAACTAAAAACAGATGTTACCACAGGAAGAAGCACTAAAGGAAAGAGAAGGACAACTTTAAAGACATTAAACTCTGGGGATTACATGTTGAGTGTCATCATTCTTCGAATGACTGGTGCTTTGTAGATCTGTCATGACTCGTATGTGCGTAATTATCTATAGCTTCAATAAAGTTGGGCTAGTTATTTTTCTTCCTTTCGGGGGAAAATAAGTAGCCAGTTGTAGTACTTTGAAAGAGTCATATTGATGAAACATTTATTTTTGAATATACAGTTATGAGCATGCCACTTTTAAAGAGCCTATATGGTTCCATATGCAAAAATAAATAAAGATGAAATTTTACTTGACATCTCCAAACGTGTTATTCGTATTAGGCCTATATTATCAGCCGACTTGGTGACATGAAAAATAATATGTTTTAGATGAAAAACATATATGTTTACAATACACTGGCGCACGATTATATTAAATCGCACAACATATAACTCAACACCGATTATCAACTGATAAATGGCCTGGAAATCTTACCGTTAAATTGAGAAATCAAGCAATAAAGGGAATAGAGGTACCCTAAGGAATATATAATATATAATATTTTATTTATGTTCCCTTGGGTTTCATGATTATTTCCCCTAACCCTAATTATTATTGTTTCGCCTCAGGGAAATGTACTTAAATGAAGTAAGACGTTACGTTTAATCTGACAGCATTCTTTTTTTTTTGCTCCTCGCGTTTTTATTCTTTGCCCTTCTCTGTGTTCTTTGTGTATTGATGCAGCTTTACAATGGCATTTTGTTTGCCCGCGTGTTTCTTACCGACCTACATTCCTTATGTCTTCAGTTAAAAGTATTCTAAAGGGATTCCGATCTCTTATGGACTTATATTGTCCGTGAGAATCATCTGTCAGTTATGAACTTAAATGTGGGGCTTCGTGCCGGATGCATTTTAAATACTAAATCCCACTATAACGTTTACATAGGTGTCTTTTAAATTTTGCGATAATTTATTTTTTAATTGTTATTTCATTTAGTTAGACTTAAATCGTGCGTGCTTGTTATAGCGAATAATGTAAAACAATTCATTTTCATTCGAAGTTATTCATCGTAATGAAACTTCACTGAAATGATGTTCGTGAGAGGTGTTCGCGTCAATACCTGCTTGGATTCTGCTTACTTCGGATTTCTAATGTTTTATTCTAATGTTCTGTGCCTGGAACCAGTTGACATCAGATGTATTAAGGTGGACTATTCCGTGGTTGGTGGATTGTAGTCTTTTAGAACCACACTGCAGGACCAAAACAATGAAGAACAAAATCGATCATTAAAATTATAGGCTAATTTTGTTTGATTGAGAAAAATATATGGTAAACGACTTACCCGTTCTTTGTGGTATATTAGATTAATTCTTAGAGATTGTTTCTTTTTTTTTTCTTTGACAGACGCGTGTTGGAAAGTCAGCAAAGCAGTTGGTCTTTGGTTTCAATAATCAAATTAACCATTTGGTACAACTTTTAGCCAGGACTCGCGTGCAGAAAGACAACATTAACATAAGGGGGGCTGGGATGTGTCAGGAAAGAATGAACTTTTCTTGTCATTTATCTTTCTTTCAGGACGAAACAAACAGCAAAAGAAGGAATAAAGGAGATAAAGAAACGCCGTAGTGGCGCGCAGATTCAGCTAACGGTTTATTTAAATAGGAAATCCGGGACAACTTAAAAAGAAACTCCATTCCAGCAAGGGAACGCGTTTACCATGCTGCTCATATTATTTCAGTGACGAAAATTGCAATGTTTAACATCGCAAAGCATTTCTCAAATAAGCTATAGAAATCCATGGGCCTGTGCCTGCTATAGGCCTGCTCCTCGACTTTCGGGTTTAGAATTGCTTATCCAGAACCAAATATTTATTCATATACCGGGTGAAAGTTAGATAAATATCTTGGATAATATCTCTCGAATTCACATCTGTCTTTTCTGCTCTATAAGTTTAGGGTACCAAGAACACATGTTTTTCTGTCCCTCTTGTTATATGTGCCTGGAGACCGGGAAACAAGAAGCCGTTACGTCCGTACAATTTATTTTCCACTGTCACTGGCTGAACATTTATTTTCATTGTTGCGCAGAAAAGTGTTATAAATAACTGACACCCCTCGTTCTATCAAATGATCTGTGTAAAACTAGTGTAGCAATAAAATCATGTGGAGACATAAAAATGATTTCGAGCAAAATGCCGCTATCGTCAGACCGTTGTTCAATGGGAATAAAAACCGAAGCCTGAAAGTATTTTAGGGCAACGTTAAATAGAATAGATATAGTAGTGGGAACTGGGATCTAATCATTTAAGACAAAACAAGTAAAACTGCAAAGTGGCTTAATCTTTAATTTGCATTTCTGATTTTAAATGAGTGCAACATTCAATATAATTTGCGGTAGGTCTATTGAGAGGATGAACACGCAGAAAAGATCTACAACAAACAATAACAAAATTAGCCACTTAGCTTCGTTAATACTCCCGGCCTAAATGCGCAAATTATGACACGGCGAGTTTGTTACTTTAATTACTAAATACTTACTGTGCTTATAACCAGAATAATGAACGCAATAAAACCAATTACATAGGCATTTAAATCACATAAAATAATGTCAATGCGTTTATAGAGCGGGAGTTGCACAAATAAACACTGTTATGAACTTGTGAATCCTAAGGTATGTCGATCCGAAAACTTTACATCTGCCGGTCCCACCATTATGGAAAACTTGTATCTATACAGTCCATTAACTGCAGTGTATCGTAATCGAATAGCCTAGCTAAAGACCCAATTTAACGGGGCTTTTAAAACCTCGAATGCTTTCAGCAGCGCGATATAAATGTAAACTATTAAAAACAAAGACGTGCAATTTCGCATAATGTTCTCTATAATGGCGCGCATGTTTGAGAATTTCAATGCTATTCTTATTTATCCATTCTTATTTTACATAACAACAACAATAACAAAAATAATAACAACGACAACAACAATACTAATGTTGTTGTTGTTTATCGAGAGGAAGGCTTGGTGTACATCCCATGCAATTGTTAGAAGTCGCCATCTCACTGTCCGTTTCCTTTTAAAGATTTCATGCTCTTCAGGGGGCAGGTTTGTTGTTAAATTGAGCGTGTAACATTCTTACAAGGAAGCTATAGTATGACACTCGAGCTGCGGCTCTCCCAGCCAAGAACCGACGGAAAAAAAGAAAAGTGAAGAGGCGGGAAAATACCATCTAAAATTTGTGCCCAAGGTATATGATCAGTTAAAAGGCTTAAAAGCTTGGGCAAAATTGGATCAGGGAGAATCGTCACCCAACTTTCATTATTTCCAAGTGGTGTGATTGAATTAAAGGGCAAGGAGATGGTTAGAAGAGAGGATGGAGGGAGTCTGTGGGTAATGGCGTGGTATTAAATTCTAATTAGAGATGCGGGGAATCAATGATCGGGGAGGTTGGACAGCTCGGTCCCCAGTGCCAGCCCAATAGACTGATGAGTTATTGTCATGTAAAAAGCGCCAGCAATAAGACCAACCGCTTTGCCATTGTCCAAGTGGAAAGAGCCAAGTTTATTATGAGGAGTATATGCTCTAGAGACATCGGGCTAGGCGGCTCATAGGAGGCTTTTCATAAAACAAGGCGCCGTTCCTATAAAGGAAGCCAGTTTGGAAGCAGGCGCTGAGTAGTGCACATCTACCCAGTCCAGCCTTCTTCAAAACAAATATTAAAACGGTGATCTATCCCGCTCTTTTCCTCCCTTTTTATTTCCATCTGCCATATTTTTAATTCTCTCTGAGTTATATATATTTTCGAGACTGCAGATTTTCGTCTTACCGAGCCTTTTCAAATGTATAAAATGGAATATTCTTACCTAAATTCCTCTGCCTATGAGTCGTGTATGGCCGGAATGGACACTTCAAGCCTGGCATCAGCCTATGCGGACTTCAGTTCGTGCAGTCAAGCGGGTGGGTTTCAGTACAATCCGATCAGGACCACGTTTGGGGCCACCTCGGGGTGTCCCTCCCTCACGCCGGGCTCCTGCAGTCTTGGGACGCTGCGGGACCACCAGAGCAGCCCGTACGCCGCAGGTAAGCGCTTACCAGCTTTCTCCAGTGTGAAAGAGGCTCTCTCCCGGTATATAGCAGGCCGTGATTGCATTTGAAAATGGAAATGTGTTTAGTATTTACCAAACGAAATTTGCTTACACAAATGAAAGAATTTATCACGTTAGAAGCGATTGCAGGCAAGAGGTAATTCAGTTACCCGGTTACACTATCCCTGTCACACCCGAACCGCCAACAAAATTATCTTAAGCTGCCAAAATGATAGGCATAATTTATTTACTTTGCGATGAGACGCAAAGCTTAGAAAATAATTAAATAAACAAAGACTGAAGCTCATTATAGTCACAGCACTTTTACATTTCAATGACCGACAAGGACCATAACATTATAACAATTTTCTCGTTTTAAAAAGAAATTAACTTAAAATGGAAATATTTTTTTACTGTGCACAATTAATTGATCTTTGGTATTGAATTACATTTTAAATCCATATGTTCTGTGGTTATTAGATTAAACTTGTTCATGGTTGGATATGTTTTATTTTGATATATAAAAGCCGATCGGTTACTTGATATACTGTATTCTATATGATATCGTCCATTAACTTGATTAAAGTGACTTAATGCTTTGGACTTTCAGTACATTTACAATATTTTTAGCATCTGTTTATTTCAATTGCGCCCTTTCTGTGCTTTCCAGTTCCGTACAAACTGTTTACGGATCACGGTGGCCTCAACGAAAAGCGGAAACAGAGGCGGATCCGGACCACCTTCACCAGCGCCCAGCTGAAGGAGCTGGAGCGAGTCTTCGCGGAGACTCACTATCCCGACATCTACACGAGAGAGGAGCTGGCGCTAAAAATCGACCTCACGGAAGCACGAGTGCAGGTTCGTTTTCAGCCCGAAGCCACAAATTCTGTGTGTATTTCTGGCAAACCATTATACTTCAGAAACCAGAAATGAATTGCTAAGACGTCACAGTCGCACAGTTTCTTTAATATCTCAAACACAGTCAACTGTACTTTACAGTCCAATCATGCACCGTTAATTAAAAATTTAAATGTATAACATAAAAGCAAAATAATTTTGCGTATAGAAAAGGCTGTATTTTATTTTGCAATTGTAGATATTCTTATTCATGTAACCCCAAATGTTTTGAAGGTTTGGTTCCAAAACAGACGAGCGAAATTCCGCAAACAGGAACGGGCCGCGGCTGCGGCGGCTGCAGCTGCGAAGAACGGATCGTCTGGGAAGAAGTCGGACTCGAGGGACGAAGAGAGCAAAGAGCCGAAAGTTACCGATCCAGACAGTACAGGCGGTCCCGGTCCCACCCCTAATCCCAACACTAGCTGTGGGGGACCAAGTCCGACTGGAGGTCAGGTTAACCCCACTAATGTTCCAGTAGAACAGGTGAAGACGTCAGTGGCTGGAGGTCTAGGGGTTACTGCACCGAGTCAGGGATGGGCACCTACCCCAAGCACAATCACGTCCATTCCGGACTCCTTAGGTGGACCGTTCGCGAGCGTATTGTCTTCTTTGCAGAGACAAAACGGAGCCAAATGCGCCTTAGTAAAAACTAGCATGTTTTGATCACTGACGAAAAGACGTTTCAAATTAAAACAAACAACAACAAAAATCCGAATTAACTCTGTAAAGTGCACTGTCATAACTAATACAAGAGGAAACGTCAGAACATACTGGAGACTGATGTCGAAAGGAAGATGAACACAAAAAATTGCAAGATCAACTTACGCGACATTTTGGTTGTCCTTCCCGTCGGTTGTGTTGCCAGCTCTCGATCCATTTTGCACCGGACTTTTAAAAATCTTTTCAAATTGCATATCGAGGTGTTTAGGTGAGGACTTGAGTGGGTAGACCAGCTGCCCGTCACAACGTTGGTTGATTGTTAAATACTAACCTGGATTCCCCCCCATGACTGTTAATATTTTAGTTTTAATAATTTTCACCAAAGGCACAAATTACATTTCACTGTTCACAGAAGTACGTAAACGTTTTGTGTGTCTTTCTACGGCTGTGTTTGTGCTGCTCAAATGTATAGTGTTAATACAAGTATAAAAATGAATTCAATAGTTGATCATAGGATATGTTTTTCCTGTAGTTTATAACGAGTCTTTTTGATTTTTTTTTAAAAGTCCTCATGGGTTTGTTTCTTTCTAGAAAGACAACAATGTACAACCATTGTAACTTATTACATTTTATCTGCATGTCCCTTTTCCGATTGTTTTCGGTGAGCATTTCAGACTTTGTTCGGGATTTAAATTTATTTATATGTAGGTATAATGAATGCTTATATTTAAAAGAAAATATTTCTACATGTGCATATATAGTTTTCCAGAAGTGTAACATTGACTTGGTTGTTGATAAAATTATAAGTAAAGTTACATTGTGGGTTGATTTTTTCGTTTTATATGGCTATACTGTATTTAGTTAGATGCATTTTCAGTTTTTATGGACTAATTAAAGATTCAGACGTAACTGTCCAGTTAAATTATTAACAGCACTACGGAAATTTGTCATTTAAATAGGTAAACCATAGCACACGGTCGAGATATATCAAGCGTTATGTGACGCAGTGCCCTCCTGTGGTCTTTTTCGGGATTTTTAATGCTTATTAAAATGTTAAATATACCAAACATGTAGTATGCCATCTAAAATTATTTAATAACTAAATTGAATGAAACACACACATACGTTCTGCGTGTTCAGTTTAAGCAACATCAATTGTGGGGCTGTGTGTTTCCGTGTTTTCACAGCTAAAACTTACCGTTTGCGGTGACGTAAGGATTTCAGCACCATGGACAGAGCTGTGAAAGAGGGACGCACCAAACAGGTTCCGGGAAATTCGGTTTCCCTATGTTTCCCCGGTCTATCAGGATATAATGTTTCCCCTAATATTAAAGCAAAGATGTACGTGAGATGTCTGAAAATCACTCAGGTACATTAATACATGTAAATACTGTATTGTTATTAGTATCGAGGCCCAGAGTTCCTGTATACCTGTTTTAACAGAGGGGAACCAAATATCCTGGATTTCAGGAAATAATGTTTCTCCTAATATTTAGGCAAATATGTATGTGAGACATCTGAAAATCACTCAGATACATTATCACATGTGAATACAGTAGATTGTCGCGCATAATATAGTCTTATAAGCGCAATACTATGCCGTTTTCATTAAGAAATATCTCTATCTAGCGAATTAAATATACTTTCATTTATTATCTGTAAAAACAAAAAACATCGAAAAGGCATGTGATGTTTTAAAATATATGGCTTGTTTACTTCAAGAGCTTCGTAAAAAGAAAAGCGAAACCGTGTACTAATCAGGAGGCGACAGGGGAAACATAGGGAAGCTGAATTGCCCGGAACACCGGAAATTTCGCAGACCATTTCACTCGTAGAGACACACAAGCGAATGTGGAGGTTCAGCCAGTCCGTGAAGCAGTTGGGGTTAAGGGTTTTGCTGAAGGGCCCAACGGTGAAACCTCTGTCGGCCACAGGTTCGGACCCATACACAAAAACAAACAGGCCTACTAAACGGTGCTTTTTAAACATTTTATTTATAAACATAAACATAACATTTGCTATAAAAGCCATTGCATTTGAACATCTCTTACCTATTAAATCGATTGTTTATTTTCAGAGCAATATCACAATAAATACGGAAATTAAACAAGTATCATTCTTATTTTCAACAAGTGTTCCTCCCAGAATTTTTTTACACAAGATTATTGCCTTATTACTGCCCAATCTCACTTTCGCTTCATACCTTTCATATTTTAAGTAAACGTAATACATAAGCAGAACTTAAACAATACTGCATAACAGGAGAAACTAAACTGGGTTTCGACTGCAAAGCTGTATAAAAAAAAGAAAAGGGAACCGCAAGATATTCACTGGTTTATAAGTTGTGGGGAACGGTTAGGCATACACTGGAAATGTAAAAGCATACATACACTCGGTTGAGGAAAATCCCCAACGATACATTTATCTCTGGCAGCTACGAACGAACAGATCAATGGCGAAATGGTCTGGCAATTGTCGTTTATGAGAGTGGGTCCGCTGCTGGTACAACTGTGCTTCAGGTTCATTAAAACAATTCGCGTGGAGACCAACGTTTGCCTTCCTCTTGCCATTTCTCAAAAGAAGCAAACTTCAAACAAGACTAACTCACGCGTGTATGAGGCCTACTGCAAAATATGTTCTACAGTACAGCGTGCGAGATTGCTTTTGTATAATGCATAGTGTATAATGTGAATACACCATTTCTAAAAATAACCAGTCGAGTTGGAAGAGCCTAGGAACATGACATTCCTGCCTGAGAGCTCATTCAATTATAAATAAAAGGAAGGTACATATTACAGAAAAGCGCTTATTTTAGCTTGTGCACAACTTCGCCAGACCGCTGTCAGCAGGTTGCAGCCTCTGCCGATACAAAGACATCATCTTTGGATTCAATTTCGAGACCCAACATTACATGATGTGTGCAATCAGTTGCATTCCTAAGGCACAGGTTTAATGTAATGTTACCTAAAATAAATCCGCAATATATCAAATCGAAACCGACACATTTCAGGGGCATACCACTGGGGAAATATTAACGTAAGAGCGATCATGCATTGTGTTTATTTAAATAAATTACTGCTACGTTAGCGGGCTAATTAATATTCACTGAAATCAGACCAGAAAAAGAAAGGAACAAACAAAAAGGTGGTTCAGTCATTAAGTCCGACATGTAAAACTACCTCGGAATCATACATTTGTATCCTCACAAAACCAAACGTCTGTTCGACCTGCCTTTAACAACACACTTAAAGGCAGATTAAATATTGAATCGGATTCAACAGCCATAACCAAATTACATAATTCTGGTATTTTGAAAACATTAAACATATATCCTCAAACCACCGCAATTTATTAGCTCGATTGGAGCTCTCCAACTTAAACTGCTATATGTCCAAAAATTAACAATAATATCGGTTATTAGTGTACGATTAAGGCATTACAAAATGTCTTGCTGATCCATACTCCAAAAATATACATTTTCGTCTAGTAATGAATTTCGAAAATCCTCTTTCCGTCGAACTACACACACCCAACGAGAGTCACATATATCCGCCCATCTTATTCAATGCGGTTTTTTTTTCATATCTAATGAACTGAAAACAACGGTACTTCATTCTTAGCTAATATAACTGCCGTGTACGAACCGAGATTCGCGCATAACACCAGGGATAAGAAATTTAGCCACAAGTCGGCAGTACACAGTATGAAACAGACAGCTGCGATGCATATACACATTTCTTAGAGTGAAACATTCTCCATTATGATCAAATATCAAACACAGTTATCTGATAAAGATTCCAGCTTTGTTTGCCGGAACCAAGAGTGCCCGCTGAAAAAAGCAACCGTGAAACTCTACCAAGAAACTGCTTCAGTATCTTTAAAAACATCATTGTGTGCATTTATTTGCTTGTTTATTTTAGTGTGGATATACGTTTACAGTATGGGTTCAGATGTTGTTCAAGAGATCTGGCAAGAACTGAGAACTTTATGTGAAGTTAAAAAAAACGTTATATTGAATAATATGTTTCTAAAAATGCCATGTCACACGACCAGTTGTAGAAAAGACCATGGAAACTCACCATAGTTGTTAAAACCAACTAAATAACTGGGGGATTTTCAAAAAAAAAAAAAAAAGTCAATTCTCTCTCAGCTGTAATATGGGGTTTGCAAAGTTCGGGAAGGATTCCACCTAATTCATGTCCCACTGTCGATTGTCCATTCAGGTTCCCTTTACCATCCTATCCTAGGGCCAAGGGTCATCACAAGGGTTAAGGGTCATCACAAAGTGGTAGGCTGGCCAGCAGCTGCAATACAAGATGGCACATTAACCAGCCTGGTTCTGAATCTCTGCAATGTGTGGTTCTTTGGTAATAGGTATATGATTAGGCTATGATGAATTTACTCTGTTACAATTTAATATTTGTAACCTAAAGATGGGATAATATAAACACATATACACTTAGATTCATGGACACACACACACTTGTACTAATTTTTTTGTGGGAACTGTCTATGGGCATAACGGTAAATCCAGCTATGACAACCTTAAACCCTACCCAGCCCCAACCAAACAAAATACAAGACTTTTGGCATCTTTAGTTTTTTGATTGTAGTCACAGACTACAATCCACTCATGGGGAAAAATGGTCCCCACAACACTAAAATAACAGGTTTATATGACATTGTGAGGACATTTGGTCCCCCTCCCAATGTAATATATACATAACAACCCCCCCGAACACACATACACAAATATGCAGGGGCACCGCTACAGATTTTGCCCCCCTTGAAAGAAAAATCACACTGGTTCCCAACCCAGACCAATTCAAGAATTCTACAAATTTTTAAGGGCCGCTGTCGCTCCACGGTAGCCTCTGTTAGGCTGCTCCAGTACACTGCTGTGAGGAATTACCAGGTAGTAGTTTTGCCTTAAACCTCCAGGCCACTACCCAGGGTGTACGTCAGCCTTACTGGCTCCCTGACCAGAACTAGTGCTCACAGGATGAATGGAATTCAAATATTTAAAAATGTAACTTTTCCATTTGAGGTGCCCATTTCCCCAACATTGTTCAGCAAAGTTGTAACTGACTGAAACTTCTCTCTGACTAGCATAGCGCCGGTGCACAGTGCGTTCACTCACCACGTGATTTGATGTAGCAGTCGTGACAGTTAAGGAGGCCATTTCGAATCCTCACATCTGTCCCAGTGCTGGTGTCCCCTAGCTGTCCCTTGCAGATCCCACACTGGAGTGGAGAGATCGAGTCAGCATTTCACAGTCCCTCAGTCTAGGAAATCTGGGACAGTCAAAGAATTATTGTGCCTTGAACTTTTAAACCTCTGCAACTAACAGTATCCCCAGTTCTGGTTCATAATGAAGGTAGAAAGTTTTACCACCCAACAAAGAACACTATGCTTAGGCGGTAAGCTACGAAACACTTCACTTAAAGCAGTCATCATAATGCATTATATACACCTTCATAATGCATTATAATGGTCGGTATAAGCACTAAGGATGCTTTGTACTGCATTATGAAGGTATCCATAGTGCATCATAGGTGAAAGCTTCTTAAAGCATTCATGATCCATAATAAATATGGCCCTAATGTATTATGCCTTTTTATAAATAATAATAGTCATGTTTATAATACATTATGAATGCATTACAATGTGTTATGAAGGTATCTGTAAAGCATTATACGTGGCTGCTTCAAGTAAAGTGTTACCATGATTTGTTCAGTTGAGGGCCTCAAAATTTAGGTAGCTATACAATAGCCTGTTTGGAGCAAGACTGAAGGCATATTACTGCTCTCCTACATAAAAAAACATGGGTTGAAGGTTGCATGTGGCTCATCATGCTTCTGAAGAAAGGAGGAACCTGTATTTGACATCTGCAATAGCATGTTTCTATAGATATCAATAAGACCCAGCACCTTGTGACAGGTACCCTACAGATTACCAGGATGACTCTCTCCTCCCTCACTGACCTTAAAGCACTGAATGTGGAAGTAGAGACCAAGAGTCTCAATGATCATGGCAGCACCTTTGCCTAATGGGTGGGCACAACTGGAGCACAGCTTCTTCCCGCTCACCGACCTGTAGGGGGCGACAGAGTCCACACCAGACTTCGCGCGTGACGCATTGGCAGCACGGAGTGATGAAATGACATGCAGTACAGAGCTATGAAAAATGGGCCATTTTGTAAAAAAAAATTGAGTGACATTATTAACATCACATTTACACACATGTATCTTAACAAAATAATCTTTTGTCGGATAATGAGGTGGTGTATCAATATAGATGATCACAATGAACATGTGACTGACTCAGTATGTCACTGAGTCTCCATGGCTGATGGGTAATCCAGTTTGATCCAGGCAGATTCCCACCAGAAGACGGCCTGTGAGGGTGGCTGTGTGAGGGGGGGGGTCATACCTGTTGGGAGACGGGGGCTGGGTGGCAGATGAGAATGGGGATGACATAGATGGGTTTGTCCCTACATTTTCACAGGATCCAGACCTGGGGACAACAAGGGCATCCCGATACTCAACGAGAGCTCTGAACAGAGAGTATCCTAGCCCCAGGCAACACAGAAGGCGAACACACGGCCGACATTCAGTGTCACGGCACACGGATCATGATCACAGAGCACAACGCTGTGTTTCTGATGGTGGGGGCACAGATGACGCAGGCGGAGGAGATATGGACAGGGTGAGGACATGTGGGCAGGGTGATACATCGCCTTGGCTTTTCAGCTGCTCAGAAAGTTCCGGTAAACTCACAGTGAACCATGCACGTTGGGATTGTTTGCTAGACACTGAAGTGGTGTGATTGCCCAGCAACTGCAAAAACTGTAACATTGGGCAATATTAATCAATGGGGGCGCTGGGCTGGTTCTCCTTAAAGAGACACACACACCTTTTCATTCCCCCCGACTGTGCCTGCTGCGAGCTCCAGCTGCGATCCAGCGAGGCCGTCTTCTTAAACACCTCGTCCTGCTGCTGAGCCTCAGGCCTCTTGCTGGCCCACGATGCATCTGGCCAGAGAACAAGGTGACATCCATGGATCACCAAACAATCCCATCCATCCATCCATCCATCCATGCATGCTTTCATTCATTCTATAGGGCATCTATGTAGGATTTCCCCAGGATCCCTCCCTGGGGAGGTGCTACAGGGATGTCCTGGAGGAAACCCCAGTGCAGACCCAGGAAATGCTGGAGAGATTATATATCTCAGATGGCCTGGGAGCGCCTTGGTGTTCCCCGGGAGGAGCTGGAGGAGGTGACTGGGCAAAGGGAGGTCTGGGTATCCCTGCTCAGACTGGTGCCCCCGCGACCCAACCCCAGATAAGAAGAGGAAAATGAATGAATGCATGAACAAATGAATGAATGAACGGATGACATTTGTAATGTAAATCCAGGAAAATGGAACTGTCCAATCACTGTCCTCCTGCTTAGCTCCTACCACTCAAGACCACAGCCTGAAACATTTTCTGCTGCTCACCTTGGATGAACTGCAGCTGAGGCACGCTAGACTGGCTGGGGTCCGGCGGGGCTTGCTGGCCGTTCTGCAGGCTCGGTGTGACCGCTGTTGTCTGGCCAGTGCTTTGTGGGGTTGGGCTGCGGAGGGTGAGGTTTACAAGTGGCATCAGTCAAAAGCCGGCAGTTCCGGGTTAAACATAAACCACTGTTCCAGTCCTCAAGTTCATATACGATATTATAAAAGGGGCATAACAAAGCAGAGGTGG
This sequence comes from Pollimyrus isidori, assembly GCA_019775955.2. Taxonomy (NCBI): domain Eukaryota; kingdom Metazoa; phylum Chordata; class Actinopteri; order Osteoglossiformes; family Mormyridae; genus Pollimyrus; species Pollimyrus isidori. Next base: position 1,500,050 of record JABFDZ020000054.1, read on the forward strand.
CCAATTCCGGTCCAGAAAATCAAAATCCGGACCAAGATTTTGTTACAACCAACCAGTTGAGTACTCTGTGTCTGTGACTCTTCACGCTCAGTTGGTTGGTTGAAAGAAAATCTCGGTCTGGATTTTTACTTTTTGGACCTGTACTTTCCAGCTGTAAGAAATGCAAGCGGTTGACTATAATATCATCCCCACCACTGAGATGATAACGCTGGCGACCTAAAGGCCTGAAGGGTGGATGGAGTGTCAGTGCCCCACGGTCCGTCACGCACCTGCACCCATTCCTGGCTCCTGCATCCTGGGCCACGCTGTTGTCCTGCTGTGGCTCCTTCTGCAGACACCAGGTGGGAGTAGAGTAAGAGGTAGCGTCGCACACACAGCTCTGCACCAGTGTGAGAAGCCCACTGGACACTGGATTATGTGTGTTTTGCTTTCAGGTGTCTTAACTGGTATGGGAAGGTAATCCTGACTTAAGTAAAATATGACTTATGTAAGGGTTTTTAAAACATATTATATATTTCAGACATCAGAGTAACAATAAAAACTAACAGGAATTTCTTTTGTCCTCCAAATATTTAGTGATATCTGGTTGGATGGCTAGATGAACACCGCTTCAGTTCCCAAACCTCTCCTTAAGGGCACCTCAGCCTAACTGATTAATTCGGTAATAACTCAATGAAGTATTGATTAGCCATATGAGGTATCAAAAAATACATGGGTGTATTGCAGGGCTATTCAACTCAGGCCCTCGATTCCAAATCCAGGCCATGTTTTCAGTTCTCCCAGGTTCTCCCAGGTGCAGTGGTTAGCACTGTTGCCTCACACCTCTGGGACCCGGGTTCGAGTCTCCGCCTGGGCTTCTTGGGTGTGGAGTTTGCATGTTCTCCCCGTGTCGTGATTTGTATAATCCTGGTGTATTGGATGGTTGCTACAAATACTGGAGTGACTTGAGGAGAGGTTTTGAAATGACTAAGCTGACAGACTTTGACAGCTATGATGTCAGTTTTATGTCAATATGAAGATCATTTAAACATCGTTTTGTTTGACTGCCTAAGACTTTTACATAGCAACTCAATAGTTCTGTGGCTTTTAAAAGTGGCTCCCCCCCGTTCATACCCCCCCCTTACAATCTGCTTCTCCAGTAGCTCCTGCTTGCGTTCCCAGTCGGCCAGCGAGCGTACTATGGTGTTCTGGGGGCTGGGGGGTGCAGTCGAGTCCCCGAAGATGGAGGGCAGGGTGGGTAGGCCACCGGGGGTCAGGGGGGCCACTGTTTCCTCCAAGATCTTCCGCTCCTTCGTCGCATGAAGATGATAATAAACAGGCAACCCAGACAGTGGTGTTCAAACTAAAGGGTTTCTGGGGGGGGGGGCGGGTTAAAAACTCAGGCACCCCTCATAAGAAAAAAAAAATGTGCCTGGGGTGGAGGGACTCACGCTAAACTACCACCCTGTTGAACAACTGAAAATGAACCGAGAAACGATTATGGTTAGGACCGCCACAAGGCCGCGGACACAATCCGAAACATGCACGGCAGCATTAGCTAAAATTACTGAGCTGCTTCACAAACTACTCCTGCTCATTCTGCTGAATGCAAGTGCTAATAAACTTGACAGGACCAGCGAGATTTCCAGTCAGTCTCCAGATAGTTGCGAAAACAGCGGAATGTCGTCAACCTCACACGGAACCCACTGTAGATATGGGAACGGATCGTAACAGCAGCGCTCTCACCTCCTCGTGGTACTTCCTTTCCTCCTCCTCCACCTCCTTCTGAGCTCTCTCCCACTCCTGCTTCAGCTTCTCCTGCTCTCGCTGGTATTTCTCCTGCCGCCGGGGATGGACATGGCGCACAGGTCATACACACGGCGGGGTCAAACCGAATTGGAGGGCACTAGGACCGCACGGCCGACGGTGGAGCCAGACGCAGCACAGGTTTGAGACACGGACGGAAGAGGGAAAAACACTGAAAAGCCTAAAAAGGACAGGCCCGTACATTCAAAGACGAACACCTCTGCCAGGCCGCTCAAATAGGGAGTCAAAGCTGAACGTTCATTCGACTCGTCTGTCAGCAGCCTCTGAAGAGCTGATCCTTCAGTCAGGTTTAAACTCGATGTCTGGGTCCGGTGGGGATAAGTGCGGGAACCGGTGCACAGCTGGGGGGGTCACCCACAGATGTTTTTCTTATCCCTGGCTGGGACACACACTCAGAAGCCACAGCCGGGTGCTACGTGGGGGCCCCTCCCACAACGGGGCATGCACGGGATGGGGCGTGGAGTTCGTGACACGGGGGGACAAAGACAGCCATGACAGGCAATGCCAGCAGGGGTGGGGTGCGAGGGGGTGTGCTTATATACGGTGTATAAGCAGAGAGAGGATGAGGGTGGCAGTAGCGTGTTAGAGGGGGAGTGTCCCCAGGCTCATCTGCAAACCAGCCGTCACCTCAGCTGGTGGGCGGGGTCAAAGGGCGGAATGGGCGGGGGCTTGAGCAGGTGGGCGGGGCCGGCCGGCCCGGCTGGTCCGTATACCTGAAGCATGCGCTCCTGTTCCTGCTGCCATCGTTCCTGACGCCTGCGCTCCTCATCCGGGTCCCAAGACCAGTGGTCGACCCGCTTGGGCAGACTCAACACTGGGGTGGGGATCTGACAGGGCCGATCGCCAACATGCCGACACGCGGCAGGATAAGAGGCACATGGCAAGACGCGACGACACACAACACAGGAGAGAGGAGAGGTGACAGAGGCACCGGACCATCACTACCTTCTACTGGTTTGTGCCACCGGTTCTAGGAGCTACAGAGCCTTCTGGACAGAATTTAAACAGGAAGGATAAACAGACAGAAAGGAGGGCAGACCTAAATACAGCTTTTCCGCATCTGGTACAATGACCCTGTAGTCATCTGTCAATTTTAAAATCACTCTGGTCAATTACTGTATTCAATCATTACGATTTAATGAGCAAAAGTCTTAGGCAATCAAAGAAAATGTTTGCAGCTATTTATTTGTGAAGCAAGTGTGCATGTGCTCGGGAAAAAAAAGCACAATTTAACCATAGAATATATGCAAGTGAATGGTAACACTATAAAAACTAACAGAAATTTCCTCCATCTTCCAAAAGGTTACTGGTACCTTGCTGGACAGCTAGATGAACACCGCTTCACTTCCCAAACCTCTCCTCAGGGGCACCGCTGCCATTCCGTGTTTGTTACATTTCACCACCAGCTCACTTAATTAATTAATTTGATCCATAAAATAACTTGATGAGGCATTGATTAGCTGATCAATGCATGCTAATGGTCGAGTTAAAATCGTCAGATTCTGGTGTGACTTCAGGAGAGGTTTGAAATTGCTCTGCTGGCACACTTCGACAGACATGCCACACTTTACATAAACACGATTTAAGCATCATTTTCTTTGCCTACCTAATACTTTTGCACAGTACTGTATTTCTAAGTCCCAGTTGAACTACCTCATCCCACAGACAGGTGGCACTTAAGAAAAAACTCAAAGTTGTGTTTATAGAATAGTACTACAAAATGCAGCTTTTTGCGCTAGTTATTTGACCAGAGAAAGAGTGTGTTTTATACCAAATCTAACTCGCGCTGTTGTAGAGAATCTTAAAAACCAGATGGGAAAACCTGAGGTGGTCAGTTTGGATACTTCTGCATTGCATCAAGGCTTGGTTTCCATAGAACCCATGCCCATGGCAGCAGGACATTCCAAGAGCGTACTTACGTTTGCGAGGTCCTTCTCCTGATCGTCTGTCGGAAACAGGAAGACAAGAGTGTCAGAAGCAGGCCAGGCTGCGGCATGCGTTTTCCCACATCTGTCTCTAAAAATGCATCCTGTCTTGGAATTTGATTTTTTTAATATAAAGAACTCAGCCGCTAAAGTCTGAGTTCTTACAGATTAACACTGAGAAGAAGTGCAATTGGTAAAACGGCAAAAGGGAAGGAACAGACACGGCTGTTAAAACGTTAGACTTATAGGGAAGGGATCAACATGAAGTTGGAGGGTAGCTGAATTGTCAAAGGCTCCCCAAACACGGCCTGGACCTTCAGTCTGGTGCATCCATTGTAGCGACTAGCCTCACAGCATTAACCTAAACTCATTTCCGCATAGACCTACGTAAGGAGATGCTGCACCAGCACTAGGATAATTCAGCTACCCAGGTCCATCCCGGTGACCCAAGCATATTCCCTTGACACGTGTCCCCCCTGACAGGACAGAGAGACAGATTGATGACGCCAGGGAGGATCTGGGTGACACGTGGGAGTGGAGACAGGCACTCAACAGTGTCTCCCGCAAAGTGATGCAGCCTTGCGGTCCTGATCATCACCTTAATCCTGAGTCGTCCCCAAGGTCTGCTGGACTTACAGCGAAGGTACCTACAAGTGGGCAGGACTCACGGCTATACGGAAAGCAAGGTGCCATCTTGAAGTTAATAGATAGAATAAGGATTATTATGCCATAAGCGTCTCATCTGTTTTACAAATGAAAAATTGACGTTTTTCTAATCTCCCGTAAGAATGACTGCACCAGAAGTAAATTTACAGTAGGAATGTTCTCAAATTGTTCAAGACAGATGCAGAGTTAGTAAGCAAACCATATTGTTGATTTGCTGTTATATTCTGTTGGGGGGGGGCGCAATGCCAGTATCTACGACACCATGTGACCGGACAAGTCTTAGAGGACACAAGGATATATACACCATTCAAAGGTACATTATGCTGTATTTCAGGGGAACAGATACAGTATGGGGCGGAGGGACAGTGAGTGGAGACTGGGGAAGGACACACGGAGTGGGCGGGCCACACACTGTCAGCTGGCCTGTGACAATTCCCGTCCAGAGGGGTTTGTTACCTGGCAACGTGAAGAACTCCCAGCGTAACCTAGAGTTACCGGCACTGTAAGCCAACTCTACACCACAACCCCAGAACGGGTCAAGGAGGTGGAGAAAAGAAGGGGAGATAGATGTAAAAAATGTGAGCTGACTATCAGAAATGTAGCAAGAGAGAAACAAGGTACAGAGCAGGAGAGTGCGACGGACTGTGAAGAGCGAGGGAATCCGAAGCATCACCTATAAACCAGCAGTGCCTATTATGTCACTTCCTGTCTCCTCCAATCCAGATTCATCATTCTACGTCGAGCTGCACTTCAGTAAACAGCCACACTGTGTGGCACTATTACCTGACGAAGGTGCTTCACAGGGTGGCTGGGTGCTGGGAGGGGGTCCCTCCGCTCTCCTTGGAGAGGAGGCCTCCTCATCCCCAGCCCGATTCGTCTCTGGCATGTTACAGGGCAGGATCTGGAAGGACATTCACTTGGTCATGCAGTCCTGACATGTGGGGAGTTTCATCTACTCTGTATCATACCTGTCTCTGAGAAGTTTATATAGAAGTTACAACCAGCTGTGACCAACAGTAACCCAAAATGGCCTGGTGTGACCAATTATGACCCGCTGTGATCCTACCCTTGAACAGGGCCCAAGCCTGAAGTTGCTACACCTATTGGCAGTGAGACGTCCAACCCTACCTGTGACATGGGTTGACCTTTAAATTATAACACGGGGTGACCTTTAACCTTTCTACTGAATGTCAAGTTAATTTTCATGGATCTTCTACACCAACATCAGGAAATTCCATGTGTGTGTCCCACCTGTGTCTGAGTGAGTTCCGTCACGATGGTGGTGGTCACCACACAGCCCCGTTCCATCCTCGCAGGGGGTCCCTTCTCCTCTGCCTCCTGCTCGACTGAAGCCACGTCCTGCTCTTCATCACCTCCAGAGTCCAGAATGCAACAGTTTACCTGGCAGCCCTATGTCCCGTTTCAGCCAGAGGTGCTTTTTACACACGACAAGTACCTGAGACGAGGATGCGCGGTAAATGGATGCAAGTGTGCATGATTTGCATGACCTTTATCCAAGTTTAATTTATTTTAATCAGATGGATCTGATGGATCATGGATTCAGAGAGAGTGATGGATAGATGGATGGATGGATGTCAGGTAGGTGCATAATTACTAAGGCAGCCCTCTTTAGTTTGAGGTCAGGCACCATTGTTAGACTAGTGCAGTTTGAAGACCTTCCAGCTGTACTAATGTCGTTATTAGCCCATGAGAATGGTACCCGGCAAAAAGCCAACACTGTCCATGTCCATCTGAAACGACCTGCACTGCTGAAAGCCACCACCAGGTGGTGGGTATGCATGGGGAAAAAAAATGACAGCATTCTCCCTACCTGCAAGTGGCTGCCGTGCAGCTGCAGGCTCACCCCCATCTTCCCTCCCTTGCGTGTCCGCAGGGCCGACTTCAGCAGCCTCCGACACCACACTGTCTCTCTGGAGATCCTGGGGGAGGTGCGGCAGACCCACAGATTTGGTGACTCATTCTCATCCAATGAAAGAAGCATCTACCTTGTTACAGAATTGGAGGCGGAGCCAGTATAGAAGTCAAAACGATCGATATCTATGAATATAGAATACTGTGGTCACGGGTGACCTTGCTGGGCTTTCCCGGGGGGTGCAGCGTGAGAAAGCCCAACCAGTCATTCATCCAGATACATAAATTTGTTTTGAAAATATAATAAATTATTATTGAACATTGATGCGACTGATGCAGCCTACTAGGGGTGTAATGGCACACGACATATTACTGAACTGTTTGATACGCCATCTGCTGTTGTATAATGCCACGTAAATTCTAGCTGAGGGTGCACCCCCCGGTAAAATCGGCTATGATTAAATCAATACCTAGCGTTAAAAAATTATAATATTTTTCAGTGGGAATACACAGTTTCCAATCCTAAATGCAGTTCTGTTCTGTACAGTATCAGGCAAACGGACGCCATTACCGTGGAGAGAGAGGTTGGTCTGATGGGTGTGGCTTCGACCTCGGTGACAGCTGGGGGTGTGGCCTGTTCCGGCTCCCCCAGACATGTGACGCAGGTGGCTTCCTGCGCGGCTGGGGGCTCACTACTGGCACCAGGACCAAGATCCCTCCCACCCATCTCATCCTCGGGCTCCTTCTTGGGACTGCTCAAGGCAGAGGGCGGAGACACAGGCAGGGGGGCCTCCTCCTTCACCGGCGATGCCCCATTGTCCTTGGCTCCGCCCCCATTGTTCTCCAGCCTGCCGGACACCTCCCCCGTTTCCCCGTTGACGCGCACCATCCCATCTGCCTGGAGACAGGAACAAGACGTGGCTCATCGTTTGGCACTGGCAGAACAATTAGATGTTACATGCCATCAGTAGTGTGAGAAGAATGGGCGCATTCCAGGAAAAAGTCACAATTGTCAAAAAGTAGTATTTTTGCTGCAGTATTTTTTTGGTTAAATAAATTTGGTTCAGAACTTTAAAAATCTGCATTGTGACTTAATGACCAAGTTAAAATGAAGGTCCTCAGGCTAAACCAGCTCTGAACCACGACTTACAAAAATGTTCTGAGGACAGAACGAAAAATAAATGATTGGTTCAGAGAGGTAACAAAACAGATTCTATAGGAAGTGGGTTCAAGCAACTAGAGGAGGTACGACCAACCAATCAGATATCTTGTCCCATCTCCTCTAGTTGCTTGGTCCCACCACCACTCGTGCATCATTAGCATTATACCTTGACAAGTCATCAAAATAATAAGAATATTGTTATTAATGCTTTGTCTTGCAAGGGATCTGAATGAAGAAGGGAATTTAGAAACAGCATAGGTCTTAGTAACCTGTAAACCGGCCACAAACTAATGAATTAATCATTGTGTAAGAGGACTTCAAAAAGATATTCAGATACTCGTCCATGAATGGAAACATTGTACCACAATAAGTTCCTGTCAGCCTTTGTGTGATGAGGCCTGTGCTTTATTTCGAGTGGCTGCACTTATCAAACAGCAAAAGTTGCCACGCAGGCCAAAATGCAACAAGCCTATTCACCCTGGCGCCTCACAAAAACATTATTCCGCACGCTGCGCACGGGAGAGAACTCTGACGGCCTTTGAATAACAAGCGTAGCATTCATCATAGGATCAGTGAGACCCCTGCACTCGCTGAGCACTAATCACAACCTGCAGCACAAACGATGGTGCGAGAAAACAGAGGCAGCAATCTCTGCAAACTGACTGATCCTCAGACATTTCGACTGTGTGATTGCTGGACAATCTGGCCCCTTTAAGCCTAAAACTGTGCCAGTAAAACACTTTAATAACCGTGGACTCATAACTCTTCATCTAAAACTAGTCTGCTTCCATGCTAAATCTCAGTCCCAATTTGCAGACTTTCTCCACACAAAGAGGTTCATTCTGTGTCTGTCTTAATGTCATGTATTTTGTTGTTTATATGTCTTAGTTTTTATATCCCATTTATTACTTATTTTTCATGGCACTACAACCAACAAGAACAATATTTCAAGATACTTTGACTTTGTTTAGCATCGTTTGACTTTTTAATTTTGATTTTGGCTTAAAGCATCTTCTGACAAACTAAAGATGCTGGACAAGCTGCTGAAAGACTACATTTTTGTGCCTACAAAAAAAATAAACACAGCTCAGAACAAACATTCACCACAAGGGGCAGCGTGGAGCTTACCTTAATAGACCGGAGACCAGTTTGCGAACTCCTGGGCGTGATGTAGGGCTTGGGGGCCAAAAGTGGCACGGTCTTGGGTAAAGCCATGCGAGTTGGCGGGTGTTGGGGATGGGCGGCGGTGGCCGGTGTCTGGGTGACCCCCCCGACAGTGGCTTCTACCATAGACGTGAACTTGGGCACGGGGGCAGATTGCTGCCGGAGGTACTTCATGGGGCCTGGGGGCAGGTCCTGGGTGGCCAGTTGTGGCAGCGGCGAGGTGGCCGAGAGCTCGGCTGGGGGGGCACCGGATTCTGCTTGTTTGGGCAGCTGCAAGCGTTCCAGCACCGCCTCGCTGATGGTGAAACGTAGGGCGTAGTGCTGAAGCACAGCCGCCGCCTCCTCGGGGGTGCGCGCCCTCCGGTACGCCTCGTGTAGCTCCTGCTCACGTCTTTCCCTGGGGGGTGGTGAAGAGGGCTCAGATCTACCCTATTGGCCAAAATTGTGGAAACACCTAACATTTTTGCCAGTACGCTTTAAAAATTATTACACAAATATTGGCAGTAGTGTTTATGAACAACCAAAGAATGTTTATGAATATGAAACACTGGATGATTAAATAAGTAACTGGAGAAACAGTTGGGGAGACTTCTGCAATCTCTAAAAATTGGAAGTACTTCCACAACTTTGGTCACTAGTGTAGAAGAACCAGGGAACCTCTGCTTTCAATCAACAAATCCCTTACTTCTCTTCCACTATCTCCTTGTAGGTCTTGATGCTCTTCCTCCTGTGACTCTGAGCCCCATCCACTGTCATCAGCTTCTCCATCATCTTCCTCTCCTCCTCCTTCTTGATCAGGTCCTGCGAGGCGCTCCTCCTGCGGTTCTTCCAGCGAGCCAGATCCTACAGAGCGTGACGGCAAGAGTCACCACCGTCACCGTCACCGTCACCAATGTCATATATATATATGCTTGAGAAAATATACACTTACTTAACATCACAAGATATGCAGATTAACTGTAACACAACAAAATCTAACTAGAACTTCTTCAGTTCTCCAAAAAGTCACTGATATCTTACTGGACGGCTAGATGGACGCCCCCTGGTTCCCAACCCTTCTCCTTAGGGGCACCTCATGCCGTTCCACGCGTTTTTAAAATTAGCTAGCTAACTTAATTAATTTAATGAGCTAAAAAAAAAATTAACGAGGTATCAATTAGCCATATGAGGTGTGCTAGTGGTCAAATAAAAAAAAAATACTGGGGTGACTTTAACAGAGCTCTTGAAATGGCAGATACACTTTAATAGACATAATACTGACTGCACTGTCACACCAACATGAAGATCATTTAAACATAATTTTTCTGCCTAAGGTACAAAGGTCTCCAACCACCAGGCCGCGGACTGGTCATTTGGTCGCATAGAAAAAAATATTTTATCTCGTCGTATTTTCCCACACTTTAAATCGGGTCTGTGAAAATATTGTCTGACATGTAACCGGTCCGTGCCGCAAAAAACTAATACCACTGTATTACTGTATTTCTAAGTTCCAGTTGAAGTACCTCAACCCACCGCCAGATGTCAGTAACGAGACCAAGCCAAAGTCATCTTTATGGAATTTTCTTTGTGATGGTTATTTGACTAGAGACAAGAGTGTGTTTGCAGCCCTGAGTCTTTCCCTTAGCAATTATTCTGGTCCCCAGGGGTCCAACCCTGGCTGCAATGTGAGCCCCAGGACCTGGGCCCCGGGCCCCTAGCGGCACTCACGTCCTGCCAGTGGTCTTCCTCCTCACGGAGCTTGTTGTACTGATTCTGCATGAGCTCACAACGCGCCTGACTGTAGGGCTGCAGGATGGCCTCTTCCTCACACCGCATGTCAATCATGCTGACGCTCCTGCATGGGGAGACACGGCCACAGGAAAAGGGGGAGGAGAAGGCAGACCATCAAAGCGGCACCTGCGCTCCAGCGGCAGATACTCACGCCAGCCTGCAGGCATAACGCTGTCACGTGGCAGCATGAGGCTACTCTAAGGCCATGCTCATCTTCTGTGAACAGCAGTACAAAGCAAACTTTCTTTTTAACTCGGCCATTCCCATTAGCAAGAGCATGGTTGATGGATTTGACAGGATTATATTCATGCGATAAACAGACGCACCCAATGGGAAAGCAGTCGTTTAAGTTATACTGTACATCGTGTAAGATTTCCCTTCGATTCTCAGTGACACACCACAACCATTACCACACACATTAGTGCCAGCTCTTTGCCAAATCGTTTGATGTCAGTCTATTTATCAGCCCTAAACTGACATAATATGCACACCTTCATATGCATGGAGGAACTGAGCATAATGGGCTACATGAATTAGTTTGTACCAAAAAAAACAAAAAACAAAACCCATAGCAGAAGAAAGCAGTTGCAGTAATAAAAATAGTTTCTTTAGGACAAATTAGACTGTATGCTTACTGCAAGACAAGAAAGGTGCTCCAAGAGGAGAATGTGATTTAAGTGAGGAAACTCTTCAATTTGATTTTATACCTGAAGACCAGCCAATTCGATGTGACAAGCGAGCAGTTGTTATCTTAGAATTGACAGACCCAAGTTCAGATCCCTGTTCTTAAAAGTCCTGAAGACAAAGAATGTACGAAACAGTCAACAGAAGCTGTCTAAAGAAAGACTAATTGGGCAAAATGTGCAGAAACCTGGCCAAACTGGCAAAATGGTCTGTGTTGCGTTAAGAAACCAGAAGGTTTTCCTGTTCACAGGAGGAAGCATTCTATGGAACGAAGGCCCCGAATTAATGATTCTGTCATTCGGTAATTCTCCCAGACTCCATTTGCCTAGCGGCTAAGTAGAGCAACAAGGCTGGAGAGCTTGTTGGTTTGATGCCCTCATACCCTAACAAAGTGACCTATCATATAACCGTAGCCCACATCTATACACTGACAAGCTAACCGAGGGGGGACACAAGCATCCTCTCATACATGTGGGCTATTGTCGCCATTTTTAATGGCCGTGTTCCGATTCAGGATCCCAAGCTCAATCATTTGCCAAAGCTGTTAAGTTACTATGTTCTGATGTCGGAGTATCAGTAACCCCGTTCCTCCATAATTTATAGTCACACGGATGCAACCCACAAAGCAAGAATATTATACCAAAAGGTAAGAGACTCTTGGAGGTACAAGGAAGGTACATTATTCAATGGGCGTCCGATTATGCAAGATCATATCAAAGCATTGCAAGCCCTCTGCTGCAAGGCATGATGGGATTGATGCTATGGCATGCTGTTATGGCTCTATGCATGCTCGTGCGCCTGTGCACATGCATGTCTGCACGAATGTCTCTTGTGCAAGCAGACACACGTGCGGGGGTGCGATGTTAAGGTTGCAGTACGACGCAAGCTATGCATACACACACATATATGCGGGTTAGTCCATCAACTAGGGAGGGGGGGATGACTTACTCTGGGTCATCTGACACACTAGCAGCTCTGTGGCTGAATCTACAAAAGCAGAAATAAAAGGCACAAAAAAAGAGGACAAATGATGTTTACAGCGAGCATCGTAGAACGAATACGAACAAAGGCTGGATGAACACGATTCAATGCAGGATCCCATTGCTTGGGAGCCAAAAAATCACCACATAAAAAAACTAAGGATTACCTCCCGGAAACACATTACAAATATGGAACAGGCATTTTTCAGAGGGGGTAGCATGCAGTGTTTCGGGGCTCCGCCCAGAACAGACACAAGCTGCAATACCTGGTACCGACCACCGGGTGTTGCTCTCAGCCAGTGCATGACAAACTAATCTCCCATCCCACCATTACGCACATCTCCTTACATGCATTGTCTATCCACAGACAAAATCTCCATCTTGCCGTAAAAACTTAAAATGTTATTTTCTTTTTTGTTTTACTGAAAGGAACCACGACATGACAATTGCAGCAAATTACAGCTTGTAATATTTTGAGTAATTCCACATATGCTGGAAGTGAATGCTTTACATTATGTTGTAAATCGTACTTCTAAATAATTATATAGGTCAGGGAGCAAAACAACCCTACTACTCTGACAAAACGCATTATGGGACTGATAGCTCACTTTAAAAAATGATGTGATACACATTACAAGGTTACAACATTTAAAATGTAGGTTATTGATGTTTCCTGAAATGGTTTTGATAATAAGGCTCAGTTCAAACCAAAGGTTTAATCGCGGGGATTTCAAGTAATAGTTTGTTAGCAATAACATGCTTCTAATTCTACAAGATAAAAAAAACTATTAAACAGAAGGTCTGCTGTGTCAATTTCCCGCTAGTTTCCATGCAGGAGTAGTAGGTTGCAGTGGAACAGTGCAGTTTTTTTGGCCACAAAAAAAACTTTATTCATGATGTGTTCAAGATCGAGATCTTGTCCTCTTCACCACATGCATAGTCCTCACATCTCCTCCTTCCCGTTAACTAACCCATTTCCAGACCAGGACATGCCAGAGAAGAATGAGGAAGGGGTGTGTCTAACTCGATAAGGGGGTCCTCAGCAGGCAACTATGAATCAAATCAAGTTTGCTCCTCCCACAGAGCTCAGGGAGAGGTCTGTTAGGGTTAACAGGCGTGACATGTGGGTCCTGCCGAACTGAGAGAGATGGACCTCCAAACTATAGGGGCTGCTGGAGGGATGGGAAACATCTTAATCTTTTAAGGAACTTTATTTAGACTGTTTGTCTTTTAGTCGTTCAACAAGGAAAACGTGTTATTCCATCAAGGCCTAATACAGGGCTATAGGGATGTGGTGACCATAATGAAGAGGTTTCAGGAGACCTAAGGGCTTTTTCATTAACATAGAATCTGCAATCACACTCTGATCACAAACAATGGGGATGCTCACATTGGGGGTATCTTGTCATCTAACCCAGAAGGCCCCCAGGGCAGTTCTTCCCCCTCTGCCTCGGCCCTCCCTGATGCCCCCTGCTGGGATCCTGGTGTGGGCAGGTAGTGGGCAGGGCTGGGAGAAGTGCATTTGGGTGGGGTATGGCTGTGCCGGCTCCACATGTCATCTCTCCCAGCTTTAACCAGAAGGGATGTCAACTTCCTGTCCTCTCCTGCCTCCTCTCCCTCTATCCCCCGAGGGGGTTGCAGGGACTTTTCAGGGCCATCCCCGGGTTTCCCAGCCAGGTTAAGGGGCATGGTGATGACAGCAGGAAGAGCTTGCTGCGTTTCCGCCGAGTATGTGATACTCGGGCTACCGATGAAAGAATCGGCCAGTTACAGGACGCAGAGGGGAGCTGAGAGAGGGCAGCATGCTAAAGAGCGATTTATGGCAAACCAGATCAGAAACAAATATAGAGGAAAGTGAAAGAGAACAAGAGTTTTAAAATATTTTAAACAACTTCAAATCAAGTGGTGCATAAAACGTATTCATTGGGGTCGCGTTTTCCAGATATCAAGCAAAAGGCTTTCCGCAAAAAAGAAAATCCCAGTGACCAGAAACCTAAAATTCCAATATGTGGCTATTATTTTCTGTATATAAAAAAGCAGTGGTCAAAAAGGATATGAAGGTTTTCCCACAGAAACAAGGCTATTTACTCATCCAAAGCACAACTTGATGTGCCACCATTATCAAAACCCCACTGAAGGAGATATCAGCAGGAGACATTCTTGTATGATGGATTCCACTCCTAACCAATTTAGCATAAAACTTTAAATAAAAGCCAAATCATCAAATTGTGGCTGAAGCACATTTGAAATATCAGCTGTAAAAAAATTACAGCAAGGCGAGAGAAACACTTTTCCTGACCTTTCACTAGGAGGTATCTTTCCTTGTTCCACTGGCTTGCTGTAAGTGGAGTCAACAGCCGCAGAGACAGGTGTGGATTTGTGTCTGACGGACCCGGGGACTGGGAGGAAGCTGTTAAAGGCTGGTCCAGCTGCTTTCTGAAACGCTCCAGTCCGGCGTGCATGCATGTCATCTTTCTCCAAATCGGGCAGTGGCCGCTCTTCTTCACATTCCTCCTCATCGCTGGACTTTACGATAGCAGACACAGGCACTGCTATATCTTGGTCAGAGTAAGCCATAGCGTCCATCATTCCCTGGGGTTCCTGGTGACGGAGCACTGGTCTGGAATTACCATGGTGGGAAGGTTTTTTACTCTTATTGGCAGGTCCGTGCATGGTGCCCTGAGGCACACCCATCCAACAAGCCAAAGCCAAAACCACAGGCTGGATAAGTCAAACTGCTAGCACCAGGTAAGTTGTGCAAATTTTAGCCGGTTTTTAGTTCCACATGCATAACATATTCAGCAGGCCTCAAACCACATTCAGCATTTGTCCTGTTGGAGCCTTTTGCTTCCCAAAAGCAGTATGCGTGGTCATTTATACAGTCATACCTTGGCAGATTGTCTCCTTCAGCGCCACCTTCACACAGTACCCTGAAGCACTTGCTAAACTTAGCCACAGCAACACAACCACACTACACATCGTTTCTGCAGCGCACTCATTCTGGTGCAGATCTTCCCACCTGAGCTCCTTCCCATCTTTCGGCCTGTCGAGGATCACCTCCTCTTTTGGGGACTCAACCGTACTGGTAGGGGCATCGACAGTTTTTCCCAAAGCTTTGTGGCTACTAAGGGCTCCCTCCCTCGGGAGTTGCACCTTGGGCCCCGGCAAAGGGAGGAACCTGTTGTAGGCAGGACTGCTCGTGGACTTGTGGAAGACCTTGGTCCTGCGAGCCAGCATGTCATCTTTCTCCAGGTCAGGCAACCTCTCCTCCCTCTCCTCTTCCTCTTCTTCCTCCTGCCTTTTGTACTGAGCCAGCTTTTGGTCCAGAGCATCGTTCTCTCTCTGCATCACCTCGGGCAGCATCGCCAAGTATGCAGCTTCGCCACCGCTCTGGCCACTGGGGCGGATGACCACACAATGAACAGTGACACGGAGAAAGGGTCATACTTCTGACCAAATGCATGCTGCACTGCCGCCCAACCATTACGGCTTAAACCAAAATACACCAATGTTGAATTACTGTCACTGCTCTTAAACAGTAATTCCAAGCATAGAATGGAAAAAAACTTCAACCCATGACCGTGATCCACATCTGTACACTGAGATATGCTGCATTGAGACTGACGGATCTCTCTGCAGAGCAGGAAAACACATCGTAGCTCATGTCAATTTGGTCATGCTTAGGCTGAATGTCCGATAGTGCAGCAACCCAGTGGGCGTGCATTTTCGGTCACAGGCGTAATAATTCACCCCAGACCCCCTTGGTACAGTATGTCAACTGGGGGGTCCTCAGTAGATTTTTTTTAACCCAGTAAACCAGTGCCTCAGTAAACATAACTTTAATTCTGGACCACCTCCAGTCCAAAGTCAAGGAAAACATGCCTGTTTCCTGCCCCTCCCCCTTAGCGACGGCCCTGGTGACGACGTCGTACAGAGAGGCAGTGAGGAAACGGAGAGCACTCCAGCTGATGCAGGGCATGAGCATCAGCATGGACCACAGCACTGCACGCACAGGCCCAGCATACCTGGCAGCCCGCTCAGTGAGCTGGGAGCCCAGGCCAATGGTGGGTGTGGCCACAGCGGCGGCCGACAGGAGGCGCCGCAGCGTCAGGCTCTCGTTCCCCGGCCCCGCCCCTGACTCTGCCTCCTGTTCCTCCTCCCCCGGCCGTGCTATGCTCAGCTTCTCCCAGCACTTCTGGTCGATCTCGGTGACGGGGCCAAAGTGCACGAAGCGCTGCCGGCTGGCGGCTGGCTGCTGGTGGGTGCGGGAGCGCCGGCTGGCCAGGTCATCCCGCGCGGCCGTTTCGGCCTGGATGGCAGGGGGCCGCCCGGTCTTTTCTAGGCAGGCCTGGCAGACGGGTGCCGAGGGGCCCTTGCTGCATAATCGCCCCCCCGAATAACCAGATTGGGAGGGTGAGGAGCATAAAGCAGGACAGAGAGTGTTAACGCAGGAAAAGGGGGACAGAGTGATAGAGGAGAAAAAGGAAAAGAAATAGAAATGGGGGCATTCTGAATGCGGACATTTTTAAAGACAGAGAAGATGAGTGTCAGTATGGATGGGGTGGGACGCTATCAGTATAAGAAGCTGAT
The DNA here is from genome assembly GCA_019775955.2 of Pollimyrus isidori. Taxonomy (NCBI): domain Eukaryota; kingdom Metazoa; phylum Chordata; class Actinopteri; order Osteoglossiformes; family Mormyridae; genus Pollimyrus; species Pollimyrus isidori. The sequence goes on from JABFDZ020000054.1 coordinate 1,516,669, forward strand.
GGAAACCCCCATGTTCAGTACCGTTACAATCGTCGCAAGAAATGTGAAGTATGCCCTGGCATAACTGACAAAGAAAAAACACCAGAGAACCATGTCTTGGGAGAGAAGCTGGCCATTCCCTGGGCCAGACTACCTCTGTAGCCCAAGCCTCTGGCGTTGGGGTCACACCCTGGATTGACAAGTTGACCCACCAAAGGCTAAGTTGCACATCTTGCTGCTGGGCAACAGGCACTAGGCTACGCTGGCACCCAGCAGTGCCTGGCAAGTGAGGTCCTCCTGGTTTACATCAACTGAGACCTTTCACAGGGAATCTGAAAGGAGGCCACGGAGGAGCCAATGCAAACAGTTGCTTTAATTAAAATGTGCAGTGATGGCCGAAAGCCCTTGCCTTTGTCCCCCATCCATCCATGCCTTGTTGCCACACTAGGTAAGAATGAATGACGCAATTGGCAGCACTGACCAACGTCAATGACCACAAGTCAACACCACTTCTTGGAAACATTTCCCTCCTAACTATCATGTGATTCAAGCTATCTACCATAAAACGTCTTTCCTCGAGTAGTGTCTCCAAGCACCGTTAGTCTTTATAACACTACTGACTTGCACACTGATAACCCTGAGCAAATATCGTGATGATTAGTGACTGTTGAATGAATGAAGGGCTTTTAAAAATAATTGACTGCTTCTTTTGTAGACCACGCCTCATATCAGGACATTGAGGAATGAATCTCATATGAACACAAATCAACATCGTGGGGGTTTAGGTGTTAAATGCGGCAGAAGCGGGCAAGTGGTGCAGCACCTGGTCTCAACTGTCATCTTAAGGCGATCCCACTTCTCCAGGTCAGACTGCGAGATTGAGGCCTGGAAACAGGTCTGCGGGGTGTCCCTTTGGGAGAGGAGGTTGCTCTGGGCCCTCCTACAGGCCAGATCATCCTTCTGCACATTTAGTACCACATGAGAACTGCCTCCATGCTCAGCTGCCTTCCTCTGCTGCTCCCACTCCTCCGGCACCAAGATGCTCTCCTTATGGGTGACCGTGCCAAATGATGAATCCTGGGAGGGGGCCTCAGTCTCGCTGCAGCAGAGGCCAGGAGATGACCCATTACCGAGAGGCGGCAAGCCCCAGCACAACAACCGAGTCGGCGAGTAACCACAACATGAAGAGATAGCCTACAGACCCATTGCTTAGTACTTACTAGCCAAAATAAGCACAACACTAATATTAATTCTCCACGCAAAAATCCAAATTTCCGTTACCGTTTTATGAAAAGTGTGCAATGAGAAATTAACAAAACAGCCCTCAGAGTTGGCGTCAGCTTTTGGGGACTCCTGAGTCACACATACTTGGGCTGACAGCCGTGATGCATTCAGGCCCAAATCTGCCCCCTCGCTCGGCTGGAATTTCAGCCCTGCTGTGTGGTATATGGAAGGACACACTGCAGAGCTGCCAGGCTACACAGTTAGACACACTCTTTATCATGGGCGAATGCTGCGCCGTCATATATTTAACCTTGATTGTAGTAGTCTATCATACAACTAACGCATCTGTGTGGGTACCGCAAGGAAACGAGCGTACAGCAGCGGGCCACTAGGCCACTTACGGTAACATGGCTGCTTTGCCACCTACAGCAGCAGGGTGCTACATCATCTACACACAGCATAGCTGCTACGCTACCTATAGCAGAAGATTCTCAGCGCTAACACACAAAGAGACGTGTAGGCACCTGGTCTCTATTGTCATTTTAAGGCGCTCCCACTTCTCCAGGTCGGACTGGGTGATGGAGGCCTGCATGAAGACCGACAGGTTCTCCCTTTGGGGTGGGGGCCCGCTGTACGCTCTCCTATGGGCCAGATCGTCCTTCAGTGCATTAGGTAGGGCCTGGGGGATGACTCCTTGCCCCTCCTGCTGCTGGGACTGCACTGGGGGTATTTCTTTAGGGGCGATGGCGTTGGGCTCGAGCCTGGAGGAGGCCTCAGTCTCACTGTGGCACGGACAGGCATACGCATTGTCCGTAACACCAACACCGCCCACCATGCGCACACACGCGACAAGTACCACGCACAACAAGAAAAACAAGACCACAGTGGTTGGAAATGGAAAAGGAAAAAGAAGAAGCAGAATGAATGAAAAGATCTCAAAAGCAGGAAGTCAATGGTAAAAGCATGTACAGGGGAATAATGAAAGGAGATGGCATACTGTAGGTAGGAGTGTAGAAAAGGGGGGCATATATGCTCCAGTATTTAATCTGGCTTAATCACCCCCCCCTCACTAAACAGACAGTTGCCTTCATATTAGTAAGTTGCGCCCCCCCAGTTTCAAACTCTATCCTATGTTCTTACATTCGAGTTAGGCCAGGACAAGCAAAAAGAGATCCAGACGTGCATTCAACTGATTGTGTGTCACAATATTCACAAAACAAACATGTAAACGGTGATGTTTTATACTTTAAACATCTCCAATTGTCTGTTCATGTATGTAATTATTCTCACTATTTTCTCAGCATTTTTCATCCAGTCCTCCCAGGTCCCTGGCACATAAGCCCTATCATGCTCTCGATCATTCGAAACCGTTGTGCGACAAACCAACGTGCCCCCTCCACGTGTCATCATTACAGGCAGCTTCGCCCCTGGTGCTATTAAAAAACGCACCCTGGCCGACCTCCTCTGCACACTCCTGGGGCCCCCGTCCACCTGCCGTGAGCGCACCTGAGCACCTGCTGCTGCTGCTGCCTCTCTAGCGCCGCCTGCTGGGAGCTGCGCCGGATGCGCTCCCACTTCTCGCGGTCCTGGCTACTGCAGGCGGACGGGAGGAATTGCTGGCGCACGCGGGGGGTACCGCGGCTCATCTGCGCCCTTCTGGAGGCCAGATCATCCTTCTCCACATCGGGCAGCCGCTGCTCGGCCTCCTCATCCTCGCCCGAGTCCGACTCGTGCTCCTGTTGCATCCTCGAGAAGTCATTGTCCTTCCGCAGGATAATGTCAGGGGTGGGGCCTCTGGGAGCCTCTTTGCCAGTGAACTTGGAGCTGGAGCATTGGAGGAATGATCCATTTAAGCCGAAGGGGTGGCCTTTCAGGCCCCATGCGGTTAGTCTCTGCACACCCAGGCCACGATCGGCGGCATGGCCACGCCATACAACACTCTGGCACATGCCTCCTCGAGCAATCACGCGTCCACAAAGATTTGGGACAGTCACCAAAGTGCCACCTATACGGCAATGCAGTAATTCCTGCAAGCTCTTTCGTCACAACAGATCACGTTTGCTGACATAACATATGGCATCTGCAAGCCAGTTTTTAAATTCTTTATTCCATGTTATTGCATCGAATCGGCGATTTCAAGTATTGAAGCACTTTCAGTTGATTTTGATTATTATTATTATTATTTCAGATTTCTGTTTTCCAGCAATAGTGTATCAGCCTGAGTAGAGTCCGTCTCCCCGTCCGGCCATTGGCGGGTATGCACTGCACTGCAAAGCATGCCAGGGTTACGCCAGCATGGCGGTCACGCCCGGCGGATTTCAAGCACTTCCGCGTTAGTGGTGTCAGCCTGCTCCACAGCACTCCAGACCCAGTGATGGAAAAGGCGACGTCCCCTCGGCTGACCTGCTGTAACGAACGGCGGCAGGCAGTACCCGGATCCCAGCCTTCTCCAGCCGCTCCAGCTTCCTGATCTCCTGCTCGTCCTTGCCCTCCCAAAGAGGCGGGGCCAAACAGGTCATCCCGCCCCCCATGACGGTCTTCAGAGGAGCCCTAGTGTGATCCTCTCCTTCCTCTGGCTGTAACCCCTCTTCCTGTATGGTCTCTGGGTGGCTTTTACACAGCAGGACACACACACTGTGTCACATACTGAGTCACACATTGACCCAGCCCCCGCCCACAGCAGGTTTGTAGGGGTCGAGGGCATTAGCGGGGGAAGGGGAGAACAGATGCCCTTTTTGGGACACATCAACCTCTGACTGGCCAAGAATGATTAAAATGGGCTACTTAATGATCACAGCCAACAAATAAATCAGACTCTTTGCTTAGTAAAAAGCAAAATTGGTCAGGCAAAAACCTGTATGTCAACCATATTTACAGAAGGGGAACGGTGATGAGACACCGCAGAATCGACCTGTAATTTCACATGTACGCATGACGAGCACAGAGCAGTGGAAAACAGGCAAGCTTAGAGGGCTTTGTGAACAGTGGCATTCAACAAAGGCTCCAAATTTGTGAAGATCTGAATAATTTTTTGGGTTCTTTTGAGGTTACTATATTTATGTTTCATCGCAGCCAGGCAATGGACCCAGAGAGAAGAGAATCCAGAGGACAGCCAGCCATATGGCAGCCATGAGACAACGTCAACTTGACAATATCCAATATATTTATGGCTAAAAATACAGCGTATGTTTGTTTATTTTCATATACTGGTTTTCTTTGCTCTCAGTTCGACAAGAAACAGATGGTCACTACAATTAATTTTCATAGGTAATAGCTAGTGATGGCCAAATAAACCTTCACGTACCATTTACTGTATTGTTTTCACCCCACTAGATGGTGTTCTTGGTTTGCATTGGGGCATGTCTTGAGCCCATTTTTGGAAGAGAGAGCGCCATCTAGTGGCCATGACTAGTTCAAGGTTTAATCAAAATTGTTGTGCGGCTCCACCTCCTGCACTACTTACACCTGTACCAGGGAATTCACTGGACGTGCAGTGCAGTCTGGCTGCAATTATGCTCAGTTGACACTTTGAAAGCATGTATGTTTACAACGTGCTATTTGCCTCACTTACATGTCATTGGACCAAAGCATCTGCTATAGTACATATGTAAATGAGAAGGTGGGGCAGAAAGGTCCTTATTAAAGAGGCCATATGCCTTATCAACATGCTGCATGTGGACGTGGTATAGCAGAGGAAAACCTCAGCTATCACCGGTAACTGTGCTACGTTTCACTGGGTCCTTGCCTCTCGTGTCAAATTGTACTGGAACCAAAAGCAGTTTGACCCATTTTGGACACTTGAAACCATTGAGCCATAATATTGTTTAATTGCTGTGTTCATCGTTCTGGATTAATGAAGCCATTACAGGAGAACAAGGAGTCCCACGGAACGACACAATCAGAGCTTGTTATCATCCTGGACCTGTGAAGCTCAGCGTCTGCCCAGCATGAAGTCAATTTTTAAGGGCAGAATCCATCCGGTGGCTAGCCCTAAGCAAAACTTGGCCTGCACAGGGCTGCGCTTAGAACATAACCTATCAGGGGTAGATTTCTAAGAGGCGGAGCCTATAATGCAGCCTATCGGGAACAGATCCTATAAGAGGTGGGACCTATGACAACCAATGTGACAAATGGCAGCAGAGTACAGACCAATGACAGCGGAGGCTATGGGGGTGGAGCTCCCTACCTGAAGGGCCTCTCTCCTCCAATGGGAGAGGTGGCCGTGCTCCAGCTCTTGCGGCTATCCTCACGTTCCACCCTTTTCTTGCGCAGGGAGGCGGGAACGTAGGCACTCTGGTTGCTCTTATTGGGCAGGTACTGGTTGAAGGGCATCATGGTGCGGGGCTCATTATAGGACGTACGCCGCGCCAGCATGTCGTCCTTGCGCACGTCCGGCAGCTTCCTGTGGGGGGCGTCGGTCTCTGAGTCACTACCGCGGCCTATGAGAAGGCGAGAGGGGGAAAGAGAGTGACTGAAAGCCTGCAAAGATAGAACACTTCCTGAGTGGTTTATCCTGTCTGCTTATATTTTTAAACCAAACTCTTTCAATGTTCTTCCACATGAGCTCAATTGGGTTTAGCTTAAAAATATCTTAATGGGCCAAAGGAGGTGAAAAGTCAAAACATTTATAAACACTGACAGTATTCAGGGGCTGGATAATGTCGGCAAGTAGTAAGTGTTTATCCTTGGCTAAATGCTAAGCGTTTTACCTGGGGAAGAGCCAGTAGCTTCAGAGCTGTGTGTCAGTTTAGACTGAATGCCGGGGCCCTGCAATTTAACCACCACCCCCCGCCCCCAATCACCCAAAAGTGCCAGCATGCTCAGAATCCAAATGGTTTGAATTTCCAGTTTTCCAAGGGGTCTGCTCAGCAGAACAAGCCCAGAAACTGTTCGTATTCAATTACATGGCGATTTAGAGTCACCTGGCTTACAGTCTCTGCCCCCACGGCGTGAATTCCTTCCTAACATGTTCCCCAGATGTGTGGGATCGTCTCCAGGACCAACAGACGCGTGTTTCAGTGCGTGCGCCCATGTCACGGAGAACATAAGGTCAGCCGTACATACCTCAGTAGTCTCCCCTGACACTGACTGCAGTTGCTGTATTGTTTTGCCACAGACTTGGCACGACACTCACTTCTCAGCTCAATCCAGTCATCGGCGGCATCCGCACCACCCCCGGGAATCAGCGAGGAGACCGCCTGATCCGCTTGGGCTGAAAGTGGTGCGCCGCGCCCGACCAGCCACAAGCTGCAGCACTTCATTTGGCCACAAGAGGGAGTAGAGCTGTGTTTCACAGCTCGGCATGGCTCCCGCTTCTGGCATATGTAGGTGACCATATACGAGAGCATACACGTAATCTGGGTTTCATTTGCAGCCTTATGTCCGGAGGATAAGAAATGGGCTACTCTTCAGAGATTAGCCTTTGGCTAGCAGAAGGACTGAGTTGTCGCTGTTAGCTAAGCGGGGTCAAACGTCAATTACACACACAAGCACACTCATAGCCACCCAGCAGCGTAGCTTCCACTTAATATTGGTGCAGGCAGACAGGAATTACTTACTCCTGTCCGATGGGCTAACAATGCAAAGGATATGGGTTTGAATCCCAGGGAGCACACACGTTCCTGGACCTACCACTGAGAACACCAAGGTCAAGTCCCAAGTATTTATCCTGCAACTCTAATAACCATGATCCTTTACAGGGCATTCCTGGGACGGGCTAACACTTTAGACCTCAGTAATGTAAAACTCCTGGCTAAGGCCCTGAGACACAAACTACAACCTACCTTCTACTGAAAGTTGGTTGGGATAAAAGCATCAGATGTAAAAGTAATGCAGAAACTTCCTCCTTCTTCCTGCCCTCCTGTTATGGCCCCTACCACACCTGACTGACTGGACCCCCTAACCCGACGGTCCTATTTCGGATGGGCGGCGAAGCGTTGAGCAACAGCCCACGTTGAGTCACTAAACACTGACAGCAAGATGGCCCATGCTTCTAGTGCAGGATTTCTGACTCAGGCGTTGAGTTGGCGTTGGGCCGCCGGGAGCTCCAGACCGTCTGCCAACCTGCGGTGGCATCAGGCCGAAAGGAGAGCCAGCACGGAGGGAGACTGAAGACCACGGACCCACTAGTGTTCGGACCATCATTAAGAAGGCAGTGATGAACGATCGAGAAAAAAAATTAAAATAATAATAATTCAATGCAAACCAATAAAAAATTATCAAATGTCTGAATTACAACCACTTTTTTTTTAAAAAAAACACAAGTTATATCTGACTTTTTCAAAAAGCAATGCGACAAGTAGACATGACTTCACGCCTTTCCCCGATTCAGATGAACTCTGCGGATCCTGCAGCATCCCGGGATTTTATCGGGCCTCTCGGATCGCGCCTGTGCTCCAGGTGGATGCGGTCACAGGCATTTCTGCTGCCGCAGAACAATCGTCCCGCTTCCCTCTCGAGGTAGTCTGCTTCCTCCGAGGCTCCGATAAGGAGCAAACAGGATGTGGACCTCGCCGAACCCGGGGGGAATTCCTCACAGATCCGTGAGGGGTGGGGTTTTTTTGCCACAAGTAAATAAATATTTAGCTGGACTGCGACGGCATCGGAATCTGGGACGGAACAGAGTTATAGACGCGGAATGCTTTCAAGCCCTGCCAAGTGATCCTGGTGCTCTGAGTAAATATTTCTCCCAGTACTTATTTGTCGGCCTGCCCCAAATTAGCCATGTGACCCACCTGCCCCCTACTGGCCACCAATCCTCACCTTTCCCATTCATACCTTCTGCCACGCTTGTGACCTGCTCTGATAACAGCTGCCGTGAGTCACACGGCAGAAAAGAGCGCTCAACGTCAGCCTTGCCGGGCCATTCCCTGCCGGCCCCCCATACCACAGGGATGTGGCCTTTGTGAAACATGCTCAGTGCTGCCCCTTATCTACAGGAAGTGGGATTTTCCCTCACGGCTGAAAGCAAGAGTTGCTGGGTGTCAAATGCAAAGACTTTCTTTTAGGTATCTGAAGCAGGTACATTATTGGTGCTTTTCCACTGCATAGTACGGCATGGTACGGTTCAGTACGGCTCACTTTTGGGGGGTTTTCCACTGGGAACAGTACTTGGTACCTGGTGCTTTTTTTAGTACCACCTCAGCCGAGGTTCGAAGCGAGCCGTACCGTTACCAAAACGTGACGTGTAAACTCTGCTGGTCACTGATTGGCCGGAGAAAATTCATTCATTACTGCGTCACTGAACTTG
>JABFDZ020000054.1:1569023-1580148 GCA_019775955.2 Pollimyrus isidori
ATGCTATTGGCCGATTATTTGTCTGTTGATATATTCTGATTTTTTATTCAGTGTATATGTCACACTGCCCCCCCCCCCCCCCTTAGCCCCCACGCCAGAAGCCATACAATGGATGAGAAGTCTTGTTATGAAAACTGATCTGAATGCATTAGAGAACCAAATCGCAGCAGGTTATCTGCTCATTGTGATGTTTGCACAGAATGTACGACAGACTTTTGGAGCCACTACTGATAAAAACAAATATATAAAACACCACATTCCAAAAACTCATGACTTTACGACTTTATTCTCGAATTATTATGTCTTTATTCTCATGGTTTGATATTTTTATTAACGGCGGCCTTAAAACTCAGTTGTAAAAAAATCTCCCTTGTGACTATGGAAAATGCCCTGCAGAGTTGGGTGTCGTTCCTACATGCCTGATTGAAATTCCTGGCTCTCTGATTGGCTGGTTAACTGGCTGCTGCTTCTCCATTCAAATGGTTGACATTGTAACAGGAAAGATGGAGGGCGGCCCACGTCTTTGGTTGTACGGGCAGCGCGCATCAGGCAGGAGGGAATATGTTGCGAGGGCCGGACGTGACCAAGGCCTCCCATCCAAACGACAAGGCCCGTGTTCATTTCCCAGTCAAATGGAGGCGAACGCAACAAAGAGCAGAATCGCACGTCACTCTGGTAACGTATTGGTGACAATATGTGAACCTGCCGCTATTCTGACACAGAAACGGCAAACCTATAGAGCCAGAAACACTACCTTCACACTCATGTCTCATCTTTCTGTGGGAAAGAATTAGACCAGCTCTCTGAGGAGAGCAGCTCTGTAAACCGGCAGGTTATCTATGCAAAATGCCCCAGATAAAATTGAATGGCATCGGCGACCAAAAAGCCCAGGCAACCATCATACATTCAGCACAGGTGCTAGATGCAGTCACATGTGTCGTCTGAGTCAGGAGACAGGATACGCAAGCGGCTATCTACCTGGCAAAGCCCTTCAGTACAGTTCCTTATTTGGTTCACAACCCAGTCTGCTGGGACCCCCAGAAAGTCCACATGTTTGCTTCCTCCCACCTCCCAGCACACCTGTGCCAGGTAATATGGTGCTCCTGATTGGCTGGGAGCTGGGAGGGAGCAAACATGTGGACAGCCTGGGCGTCCCGGAAGACTGGACACTAGTTTAAAGCTATCAAAATGTTTTATTTCGTCATTTAAGAGTTAATGCTTCCAATATTTATTTTAAAACTATATGGACACAATCCACCTACCTGGTTCAGAAACTGTGACTTGACATGTCACTGCACTACCCCATCGTGGAAGGCGTACGCTTGGAAAGGGCTTCACAGCTTCATAACAAGACCCCTCATCTCCTCGATCTTGAGCTACTTACAGTATTCACAGTTCCACGGGTAACAGGTAAAGGTCACACGAAGCCAGCACCTTCTCAAGCCCAGAAGCCACACGCTGTCCAGATGTTCACCATAACAGACACAGAACATGGATCTGTCGGCTCATAAATATCTACCAGACCACAAAATATTCAGGACCTGCAGCTGGACTCACAAATCCTGAAGGACACTGGTGCTGGGAAGTCGTTCTGAAGTATGTGCTCTTCTTGCCCATCTCCAGCAAGGTGCCTAATGTGGTAATTGTAATGCAATGGAAGAATCAATAGCACAGATAAGCAATTATTATTATTAACAGGATTACCTATTGCTTATTTGGAGAAGGCCGTCTTGGTGTTCCTGCTTGTCGGCCAGCTTTGAGCCCGTCGGAAAACTGAAAACGCAAATCTTGTCCGTATAGATGAAATCAATATTGGCCATCTGCTCGCTAGGCTTGGACGACATTATGATAATCCAGAACGCCGCAATAATTCAGGTATACCTCTGCATTTTGAAATACAGACTGCAAGAGTGTCACCTTTGAAAATACAGTCAAAAAATATTATGTAATGTCTGGACCGTGAGATAGATACTGCCCAAACCTACTGCTAACTTTCCAACTCCTAGGCATCTTGGTGAGGTGAGAAATCCATCCGTGGGGCAGAAGGACACAGACTGCTGCTGCGGCACTGTCCACGTCTCGCAACTTCGGCGACCAAGACTGCAGCACGCAGCGAGCTTCCTGAGAATCGCACACCCCACCCGGGATATAACCGCTCGCCAGCACCACAGCCATCTGGATTATGGGGGATTGCGCCCATGCCACTGTACCACTGGCAAAAACCCTTCTCCAGTGTTTGACTGTGGTGGCCGACAGCTCTGCACGCTGTCACACCCAGAATAAGAGCTAGGCTGAGGTTCTAACAGGAAGTGGGACAGCATGTGGGATTGGGGAATCTCTCAATCGAGAGCAGCCACTGCACTTAATCTCCACAGCCCACACATCTGATGGCAGCGTCCAATAAAATGGGGGGGGATACATTATTAATGAATCCAAGACTGAGACAGCCATGTTTGCAGGAATGGAGGACTGAACACAAAAAGGCGCAATCTGCACAAAAGAAATGGTCTCCACAACTTGACAAGAACAAATAATCCTGAATGTGTCACAAACAGGTCTCCCCTCTGCGTGTGGGCCATTGGTACAATCCATGCATGACATCATATACCATGTCCAATCTAAAGAGAAATAGTGGGAACTATACAACTCCCCCCCGTTAAAGGAGGAGAAGCCACCGTTATCTTTCCAGAGTGTTAGACTGTCGGAACATGCGGGCTCTCCCAGAGAGACCAAGCAGCCATGCATCTTGGCTTATGAGAAGCAAAAGTGAGCATTTTCCAGGATAAACCGCAGGATTAGTGGCTTATTCAGATGAGGGTGGTGGGGGGGGAACCATGAAATGATGGTGGACAATCCGCCTGTAAGCAGCATTGTAGCCAAGCATGCCTCTGTGCCCGTGCCTTCAATCACCCAACACTGCCTTACTCCTACATGTTTTTAAATGCCAAATCTCATGAGAAAATATTGGGACAAACACCAGCAAACTCTACCAGCTAATGCAATGTACAATGTATCCATCAGTCACCCATCTGACCTGGGAATACGGCATGGAGATGATCCTCTGCGTTAAGCTTAAGGAGACCGAGGACCACCCTGAACACTGAGCGAATTGTTTCCTCGTAACGAGCAGCGGTTAGAAGCAGGCTGTCCCAAGCCTTAAGGCGGAGACTTTCCAAAGAAGCTCGGTGGCATGGAGACCACAGGGCCTGGGGTAACTCAATAGGGCCTGCAGCTAAAGCGCTGGAGATCTAAGGCACCCAATCCGGCATATTCCACAGGAAGCCCGGGCTGTGACAGACATGGTCTGCAGAGGGGGAGGGGGGTGCGTTACGGCAAACAGCTGATGTCCACGGAGAACCCACTTTACTCCTCCCCCAGCTTTTCCAGCACCTTCGCAAAATGGCCTTCCCACACAGAAAGGCCACACTGAATCTGCTTCAGGCCCATTACTCCTATACCACCCCCCACCCCGACACGAAACAAACAACGGCGACGTGCATCATGTGCTGTAGTATCAAAGCATCTAAGATCATCCGGACTGTGCGGTGGTCTTCATCCCGGGCCGTCACAGTTTTCTGCTTGTTTGATATGTTTTCGCTGTATTCAGATTACGTCATTCAAGACTACCCTCTCATTAGCATACGCTGGCCGGCATTCGCCTCCTGAGCGCAGCTGAGTATCTGTTTCTTTGCATTACTTTTAACATGATATTGCTGGCCCCACGACCCTGCACTAGGTAAGTGGTCAGAGGATGGATGAATGGCCGACATTGTCTGCCCGCTTGTAGTAAATAAGTTGTAACAAATAGCTTGGCTAAACAGGACACATGTTGAAGCACTTCCACTGAAAACTACTCAGAGTTTTTGTCCCTTGGCTATATTTTAGATAAGGCTATTTTCCGGCAGTCAGTCACAGGTGTGGAGATCTTCCGAATGAAGCCGAAGGTATTTACCTCTGAGAACTCAATAGTGGAATGTTTCATTTATTTAGTTGGGTTATTATTATTATTATTATTATTATTATTATTATTATTATTGATAATGATGATTATTATAATAATAATATTTCTAACACCAGTTCCAGAACTAAAAGCTCTAACAAACAACTCTAAATAAACAACTCTAAAATAGAAGAATTTTTTATTGCGGAAATAATGTTGTTTTTTTCCCAGTTGCATCAATATAAAACCGTAATTGTTGAACTACAATCCGCGCATAAACAGTGGTGCTTAAAAACCACTTGATCGACGCTGGAGACTGATCCCGCTTCGGATTCGGATTCCTGTATGCCGTATAATGAGGGCTGGCAAGAGCAAACATTTTCGAAGGTAACAGCCTGCGAATGAGACCAGAAACATTATTTACGCCATTTCAGAAGTTTTCAATCTAGATTCAAGTTTAAAATAGGTCTCGTCTCTAACGATTACGCTCGGTGTGGTACAGCGTAATTGAAATATATGAAATCTATCTGCAACATTATGATTGCCACCAATCCAATGGCTGTGACCGTGCGCTAGTGGAAATGGGTCACCCAGATTTTTTCCGTACGCCATTTGAATTGATATGCGCTATACTCAGTTGAATGAGACTAGATTAAGATGTAAACCCACCACACGTGCTTATGCTACAAACACTGTCATCCATAGACTACGCCTGATAAACTTTAATCTCCTCTGGTACGGTAACGTTACACCCCACTTCAATCTAACCTTTTTCTCCACTTAAACCCCTCCAGTTGAACGTTTGGATATACACACAAAAACCAGGTTTAGGCGAGTCACTGCAGTAACCAGAGACGTTCTTACTACTACAGGGGGCGTTATCAAGTTTAAAGTTAAGCAGAACAGAACTAAACGTCAGGCGTTTTTTTTATTAATTTTTTTTTTTACATCGTCTGAAATGTGGTGCGATGCGCCCCAAAAGCGTATGAGGCAAAATGCACCATCCGGATAAATCAATAATGGCAACGCAAAAGGAGACAGAAAGCGCCAAACGTGCAGGAGTGAGATGCTCAAACAACCAGCCCCCAGATCCCCCCCAGTGCCGTGATCCCCTCGCGCTAGCCGCGATGCTGCATGCAGCTATTCCACGTGACGTAGCAACGCGCTGTCCCTCGGAGCGCAAGTGTAACACTATATGCGCAGCAAAGGCAACTGTGTCACTTTACAACAGGTGACCGTGCAATATTTATACCCCGAACAATTTATTTGAAATACTTACAATAGCAGCACACCGAAAAGCCGTCCTTTACGTTTCCGATGTGCCGCAAAGAGCGGCTGCTTATGTTGCGTTTTGATGTGGTGCAGTTGTTTACAAGCGACGTTAAGCCCCAGTTATTAAGAATCGCGACTCACCTCAATCCATTTCTGCGCCTCCTGAAACGCGGCTTCGGGCGCCGATTCTGAGGGCTGGAGCTGATTCTGTTGGAGATCTCTCTCAGTTTGTGAAATGGGACTGGCCATTTGTAAAACCTTAGCGTAGATTATAAAACGCTCTGAATTAGTATTCAATTAATATATAAGTTTTTTATATATCCTGCTTTGGCAAATCAAAACAAGCGCGACGTTGCGACGTGCAGATGAAGTTGCAGTCTTTAAAGTCTCCCAAAGGCTGACTTGGACGCGGCTGTATCACGCAGCTCCAGCTCCTGCTCCGCGGATGCTGCTTCTCTCCCCCTCGTTTTTTTGCCGCAAACCTGCACTGCACTTCGCGTTTCTCCGGTCTCCCGAGCGCTGGGACAAGTCAGAGACGCTTCTCGACTCGCCACCCTGCAATGTGAGCCTAACCATTGGCTAAAAATAAACGAAAAAGCGGAGCGCTGCCATCAGCCAATGCAAAGCGAGCCACCACCTCCTCCGACCAGCCGTGGTCACATGGCCGCCTTTCGCAGGAGCGGGACACCCGCTCTCGCCGAGGGGCTTTGGAGACTTTTTAGTGGGGACAATGCAGCCGATCTGTTAACGTCGGGACGCCAGCGGTCACCTTTTGCACTCTGAATAACAGGCTGAAGTTGCTCTTACCGACCCTACGTTAATTCTATTTAACCTCTAACATGTTGCCATTATTTTATTTTTTTGCTCGTTTGACCAAGCAAAACGAACTTGAAACATCATTTTGCGACAAAATTATTTTGGCACGATGAATGATTTGAACCGCTGAACATCTGGGAAAAAAATAGGTCAAGACTTTAATGCAAGTCTGCGTGACATTTCATTATAATCAGACATTTTAATGTCCTCATTCTAGTTTCAGGTGAACGTTTGAAATTAAAGTCTCCCTTCAATTGGACGTATAGAAAGACTGGGATGCGATGTTTTATAATTAAGAAAATCCCCAGCCCTCGATCACATACCGTAAATACCAAGAGGAAGCAGAATGTAACGGCAATTGTTTTCTGGGAATCCAATGGCGCTGAGGCTTACTGTACATTATGAGTAAATTAAGCACCAATGATCTGTCCTGTGCTAGTTTCTTTAATCAAACGGTTCTTCCATAACAGTTAAAGACTTGTTTGGGTATGCTCCCTCATATGTTGAGTGTCCAATGTGCTCATCCACTGCATTACATGCCAGGCAGAATAAAGCATTGCTGGTAGAACGTTCTGGAATAAGGTTTCGAGTTTTACATAGAACCAAGCCCCTTTTTACAACGCATTTCACAAATAAATGCTTTTTATTTTAGAGAGCAGTTGTTCAGGAACATCGAACGTACGGCAGCTTAAATATTTGAGTCACGCAAATTTTTGACCATGCACATCCCCCCCATTGTGCGTTGTCTCATTGATTACAAAGACTGCTTCAGGTAATAACACCCCCCCCCCCCCCAAAGAACAGACAGGAGCTGGTTGTCTTTAGAAGTTAAAGCGTGGAAACTGTTGATCGTTTATTTCAGGCATTCAACCGAAATTACACATTTACCCTTCAGAACCATGTAAGAAAATATGCAGGGGGTAAGATCTCATGCTTTTGGTTACTGCCTGCACACTATCCCATCCCACACCTGTGACAAGAGCCCCTCCCCCATCCCAAATTGGTCACTTTGCACATAATCCCACGATTTGCTAATGCCTACTGTACTTCTACAGGTCCTGTCAATACCAGTTACCACTGCCGCTAGCCATATTCTGGCTGTGACTGAAATCTGCATTCTAGAAAACCGAATGGATTACAGCAGACATGTGAACCACCGTCATTGACTGCCCCCTAGTGGCCACTCATGATGCAGAAGATGGAAAATTTCCCTGCCGTTAAAAGAAAACCCACCGAAAGTTGCATAAGCAAAGAATTAACAACTGCATTGTAACCATCGTAAATACGGCCGGCCATGACCAGTAGTGCAATAAGACTTAACAAGGAACCAAGTCTTCAGCAGTACAGCCATTGTAACATAGCACTACAGATGACAGGAACCGTTCATTAGCAGTAAGCCTCATCATTTTAGGAATATTCCAACAAATCGGCCTGAAGAGCAGGACAGTCATTACTTCAAGGGTTCCAACAAAGTACGGCAACTGAACAGAAGTCTTGGATTTGCAAAAAAGACACCATTTATACACAGCGGGAGGAAGCATGAAGCTATGTGCTGTTGTGGTTCTGGGAGACCCACGCCCCCTTGTGGCCCATTTAGGCCTTGCACAAGGCCACAGCAGAAAAGCGGACCTCCCCCTTCTCGCGCTGCACAAACCCACGGCACACTTTGGCCGCATCCTGTGGAGGAAAAAGAAGATGCAGTCATTGTGCAGGATCCAGGTAGCTTGAAGGACAGCAGTAACATAGCATGGCTGATTTTACATACCACTATGAAGGAGTCATCTTGCGTGGTGCCATGATTCACAGGACACTTCATTCTTCCATCTTTTTTTTTGGGGGGGGGGGGGGAGAAGAGGCAATTACAATTTGCTAAAGAAAGATTCAGTGGCCAATTTAGGAATCATCCATTCAGACCAACTCATTAGAGGGCGGCCTCACTTCATTACCCAGCTCGTAGAGCTGCCCGTCCACGTTAACGAAGGTGATGAAATGGAAGTTCACATTGTCTTCTGGCGGCTGAAAAAGGGGGTTCGAGAAACTTGAGCACTTATAGGCACAAGGTAAAAGGAGAGAGACGGAGTGCATGGAGGCTGCTACCTGACACTGTCCTTCTGCCGCCACGTCGTCATGGGTCGTGTGGATGGCCTGAAGGAAGCAGAGGCAGCGGATTATAGCCCGGACAGAAGCCAATCAGCAACAAAAAAAAAAAAAAAAAAAAAAAAAAAAAAAAAGACAAGTAGCCAAATGGTGCCCCCATGTGGCAACAGGTGCCGCCCACAGGCCGAAAAAAATAGCCAATCAGGAGACTGGCCAGTAAGCGTCCCCTAAATAAGCTTCAGCACGGCACAGAAATAGAGGAGCTGACAAATTGTGCAATATTGGACCACACCCTTCAGTTACAGCAACCAACTAAAATCTGAGCTTATGCCACCATGTTCTAGAAAGGTCTACACATTTGAAGAGACCATCTCATCTTTACTGATAGTACTACTACAGAAAACAAGTCATTTGTGCGATGAAGGCCAGGAAAAATGGAGGGGGGGGGAAGCCTTATTAAAAGCTTTTAGGCATGGTTTTAAAAAGATCTGAAGCAAGATTGTAATATTGCACAATCCATTACAGCAGGAACTGGCAATTACAAGTTTAAAAACATTTTAAGGGACCCAAAAATGAGCTGTGTTACCGTGTTAGCCTCGAGCTGCTTGGCACGATCTTCCGCAGACATGTCAGCAGTCTCATCTAGAAATTTCTTCAGGATGGAGTCCCCGGCTGCAGGAGATGACCGGTCACGTGCCATAAAAAGCACAGACCGTTCAATCATTCGAGAGATCAATACGTACACCCCAGCGCAGCCACAAATGGATTTAGCTTTAGCTAGATTCCAGTCTCACCCGACAACCTGGTCAGCCATTTTCAGGTCAGACCGGACACCATACATACCAAACTCCATCTTGTCCTTGTTGTTCGCCACGGCATGCAGCAGCCCCACCGTGCCGCAAGAGTTGCCGATAGTCTGCTTGATGAAGTACACGCTGGAGCTCCCCTTGCATTCACCTTCCAAGTCCTCAGCCTGCTTCTTTCGAAAGGACTCATGCTAATGAAAAAATAAAGCATTGAAAATTTACAGCAAAAATCCAGTAAGTATTGAAAGTCAATGCATTTTTCAAAAGTGATTGAGAGTTTCTGCAGTTGGATAAACTAGTGACTTTCAGTGCACAGTAGGTTGAATCGCTTCACCGTCATTAGCGCATGAACAGCATCATCCACAGATGTATAGCAGCATAACAAGCATTAAAGGACCCCTATTAAAATACAAGCTGCAAAAAAAGTAGAGTCACGTCATCAGATCTAAAGACCTGAAAGGACGGTGATATGCCAATAAAAACAATGAACCATTTCGTTGCCGTTAATAAGACTTTGGTCAGCTGGCTGACGTGATATTCACGATTTCAGACAAGTCTGCACATGCATAACAGTTTATTACCTTGTAAATAACCGGCAGAGTTGGAAAACTACCCCAACGCTTTTCATGTCGCTAATTTTACAATATATGATGGAATAATACAGATTGGCCGCAAGATTTTTTGGGCGTCACACCCGATGCATGACAGTTGGCGACCCTGCGGATAAACCGTTTGGGGATGGGACAGGCCAGACTGATCCTCACCCCGGCCTACCCCGCGCCATGACTCCGCCGTCTGGGTGCAGCGGCCAGCGCCCTACCTGTTGTGTTAACGGGAAGAGCAGCATTACCGCGCAGGCCGGCGTGGGTACCGAGGATAGGGAGTCATCTTCCAGCCCTAGAACGTCAACGAAACGCCAGCCGGCACCGACGCCCAGCTTACCGAACACCTGCAATCGGGAGAGGAGGCGACGCGTTAAAACAGCAGCGGAAGATAAAAGCCTGCAAAAATGCACAATTACAAGATCGCAAATCATTAGGTGGGATGAGTCGCTAGCTTGCACGCATCGGCCTACGGCAATTCTAAATGCACAGATAACAGTTATTCTGGAGTTAACCAAGTAACCACGTCATAAATGTCTAGGTTAATTGGAGGTTTTTCGGGTAGTTATGGAGGACCACGCCCTTGGATCACAGGTTACGCCGGACATCACTAGAAGCGCGCAGTAGCGGCGGTCTCCTTATATCGCCACTGGTCGGAGGTGACTCAGCAACTACGTACTTTGTTCAGCATCTGAAAAAAAGAAAAGTCAATCAAAATTAAAAAGCTTTTTAAAAAAACAACATGCAACGAATAACAATATCTGAGTCCAATTCGGTTGCTTTGTTGAGTCAAAGTGAGCGCGCCGCACCTCCGGATTAATTTCCATGGGCTTCCACGCCATTGCTAACGGTGCAGGTTTGGTCGCCGATTTAATGTTTCACAGCCGCTTGCAGGATCTTCCGCCGCCTTTATTAACACCTGAAGGAGCACTTCAAAGATGAACGGGTCCCGCGAGCAAGCTGCTAATATACCAGCGGTCACATTCCATTCGTGCAGGAAAGAGGGGGACCCAAAGCAAAAAGTCATCATTCGGACTGACTGCGGCTGTCTAATGTGCATTTACAATATGCTGCTATTGTAGGCGAAAGAATAACGCGCGATATTATGCTTTGCTGTCAGTATCACGAAACACTCAGAAAAATAATTATTTTGTGCATCCAAATAATCGCACAGTCCATTGTCGTATGATTCTCATGGAAGTTGCTGGCAACTACTCGAATCGCAGAGGAAAATTGTCGATAGGAGAACACTTTGATTAACGAAATAAAAGTCTTGGTGTTTGATCAATATATTGTTTTAAGAAAACGTCCCAGCGACGCAATATTTTTATAACAATAAGAGGAGTGTCAGGTAGTGATACGGAAACGCTACGATTTATAAAATGCACCGATGAACTCCAGACGGACAGGTTTTACGTAACGGTAATACATGTTACAGCAAATCACCAAATACTTGACAGGGAGAGAGACCATCACATACGTTTTCCATGGTGCAATACTTTCTATTGCACGAGGGAAAACTTATGATGCGTGGCATAATGCTCAACAATCTCTCAATCTCTTAAAACACAGAAACACACACACATATATAT
>JABFDZ020000054.1:1631311-1664855 GCA_019775955.2 Pollimyrus isidori
CCACCCCCCCCCCACTTAACCCCCCACCCATACAACCCCCCCCCAACACTGGGCCACGGGTCTTGGCTGCATCCGTCCCTTGTTTTTTTTACTTTTTGGCCACACCCGGGGTACCCGCCCCCCCCCCCCCCCCCAAAATCTGTGGTACACAGGCCGAGATGAAAAGTAGATCTGTGTCCCACATCCGAGCAACACTGCCCCCTGATGTCTGAGTCAAGGCCAATTAACTGATGCTGAAATCCCATCTACAGGGATGGACATCCTTAATGGGGCCATAGACGGACTCCTGGGCTCCTCTGTAAAAGACGACTGGATGCCGGTCATGCTAAACGTGGCCGACGCTACTGTCACAGTCATCAAAGAGAAGGCAAGTGCCCCCGCCTCCCCAGACCCGCATGTGTCTCTCTGAGATGTAGTTCAAGCCATGTGATTTGACGCTAAATCCTTAATCGTACCCCTCACTCTTCCTCACCACCTGCAGTCCAGCTTGGAGACCTTCTGATGGCTCTCAGGCCATTATCTGTTAATTAGCTGACAAAGGAACTCCCCGTGCGTACAGGACACTGTCTGACACATATTCTTGGAAAATTTGGAGTCTGCCGTTTAAGTAAAATGTACTGTTTAATGCTAGAAAAAAGTAAAGCCTTTAATTTCCGAAAAAAAATGATTTAAATGAAAAATCTTCTGACTGCAGGGATTTTGGGTGTGGACTGTAATGCCCGAGAAAAGGTTATATACACGGTAGCGATTGCTGCCTTAGTTTAACATGCCCCCCTGAGGATGAGGCCTGTGTTAAGCGTCACCTTGGTGCTGATGCGCCACGTGTCCCTGCCGCCCAATCAGGAAGAGGAAGAGGAGGTGCTTGTGGAGTGTCGCGTACGCTTTCTCTCCTTCATGGGCGTGGGCCGTGACGTGCACACCTTTGCCTTCATCATGGACTCGGGGAACCAGCATTTCGAGTGCCACGTGTTCTGGTGTGACCCCAATGCGGGCAACGTGTCGGAGGCGGTGCAGGCGGCGTGCATGGTAAGGGACGCTCCTGCGGCTTCCCCTTTAGAGTGAGGGGATCCCAGTAGTAGTGTCATTTCTGAGAGTCCCGGATCCCAGTAATAGTGTCATTTCAAGGAGTCCCAGCGGTAAAGCTTCCTCACTTTGTGATGTGTAAGCCGTACCTGTCGATCCTATCAAGACAATAGAACCCTCACACATCTCATTACTGCGGGCCATGGTGTTGCCTTTGGTCCCGCCTTGGAAACATGTGATCAGGTTCAGCCA
Organism: Pollimyrus isidori; assembly: GCA_019775955.2. Taxonomy (NCBI): domain Eukaryota; kingdom Metazoa; phylum Chordata; class Actinopteri; order Osteoglossiformes; family Mormyridae; genus Pollimyrus; species Pollimyrus isidori. The sequence goes on from JABFDZ020000054.1 coordinate 1,632,587, forward strand.
ATCAGGCGACGAGGCAGCCGCAAAGCTTCTGACAATGTGTTTATCCCCCCGGTCCTTTTTTGCCCACAGCTGCGGTACCACAAGTGCTTGGTGGCCCGGCCTCCTTCGCAGAAGGCCTGCTCAGCATCGCCCCCTGCAGACTCGGTGACGCGGCGTGTGTCCACGAGTGTGAAGAGGGGGGTGCTGTCACTCATTGACACTCTGAAACAGAAGAGGCCCATCCAGGAGCTGCCACAGTAGCAGGGAAATCAGCGATAATGAGCACGATAATAATAACAATAATAATAATTAATACAATAATAATGTAAATACCTGCAGTGCATTACACTAAAGTGCAAGATGAATAAGTAAAAAGAACAAAAATAAACAAAAAAAACACTTAATGGCAACAAGCAACTGAAGAAGCGACCTGTGGAAGGCGAAACGCAGAGCCAGCGACATGTGCCAGTGCTTTTACCCCACGGCCCCCCGCCGCCGTGTCCCCCCTGTCCTGCGTCCTCCCCGGAGCATGCCTGTGTCACGTGACCACGCCTTCGCTATGCAGCCCATGCGAGTCAGCTGCACTCGACGTGTGTACACATCCGCAGCTTTACGGACACGCCAGCACCGCACGGCGTCTTCCGGGCCCCCCGGATCAGTGTTCTGCATTTTTCCGAATCCCTCCCCACGTGATGGTCTACTGTGCCATATTGCTGTTGGTCTAGGAGGAGTCCCTGTCTTCACGTAGATCCATCCATTCCTGAATCCCTTGACCCCTCCTCTGTCACTATGGAAACAGCGATATTCTAGCTTGCCATTTCTCCTCTGCGTCCTTGGCTCTGTCCCCCCCTTCTCCATTGACCCAGATGGTATGGTCCTCATGAATATTACCAATATCTGCCAAAAAAATGTGCATGTAAAAGGAAAGGCCCGCAATGGTGTGGACAGTGGTTAGCTGTGGATTCACTGCAGTCCAGGTCTGGCAACAGCACAAACAATGTCCCCGCACTGGAGGGACCTGCAGAGACACCATAGGGACAGCAGGCGGCGCCAGAACACCCATCACATGCCACTAGGGGAAAAACGCAGCCATGCTTCTGGGAGATGACTAACACCCAGACGGGTCACTGGACAGATGAATGAATGTTTCATACATATTTAAGTTTTTATTGTGTATCTGTCTTCCTTTCTTGATTTCTTTGCACACCTGATGTCAGAGAGCATTGCTGCTGTCATATTGGGCGGCTGTGGTCCATACCATTTTTTTGGGGGGGGGAGGGGTGGTGGTGGTCTTGATCAGATATTTCAGGTATGGTGTCAGTGCAGGAGTTTTGGCGCTGTGGGTGGAGTGTCCGTCTGAAAACCAAACGGGGAGGAAGAAAGGAATCGAATGTTGGCTGTTACTCTCCCATGTCTGTCACCTACACATGCCCAAACGTCCCCCCCCAATCTCATTTCCGTTGAACCAGCCATGACGCCTTCTGTCCATGGGGGGGAAGCGTGAAAAACGCAGAAGTGACGTGAGTCATTCACTTGTGTACATATCTATATATAACATTTTGCATATATTTATCCCTTTATATGCTATTTTTTGTCAATTCTTTATTTTTTATTATTATTTTTTTCTGTTATTGAAATACATTGTCTCTTATGGCCAAAGTGTAAAGTCTAAAGTATGTGGTGTAGATAGTCAAAAATGAAAAGGGGGAAAAAACTGATGCTAATTATTTTATTTTAATGTCTTAGGCCAATTCTTTGTTGTAAAATTAGATGTTACCAAGCATTATCTATGCATTGTATTGATCTAGCAGTTTTCAAAGCAGACACTTTGCCTTGCATGTCTTGGGACAACTTAAGGATAATATGTACTTAACAGATACTATTATTTTATTTATTCTTTTTTATATTGGAGTATAATGGTTTTATTTTGTTGGGCAGATGGTCCAGTTTTGTTGTACACTTAGTCTCACTCAGAATAGTCAATCGACACTGATGAACCATGCGATGTTTCCATCGCTAATAGCACAACTCCTGCAGCAGATTGGGAAAATCTCTGTATCCCCCGTAACAGGGCAGTGGCCAAGTGGCGTGAGGACCACCACGACCAGAACGCGTCACTGTGTGTGTCGTTTTGGACCAGCAGACTTACGCCGGCCATTTTACTGTAAAACGTTATCTTCTCCGCACCAAAATACAGATAGAGGCACGTTCACATTAACGATGAGGGCATTCGCGTGTGTAATAGGACTTGAGGGGTATCAGATTTTTCATACCGTCATTCCGTCCAGACATTATACCGTGATATGTGGTATTTTAGCGATATTTTCAAAAAACATGCTACCCTGGTATTTTGAAGTCTTGGTGAATTCACTGGGGAAGGGGCGTTATCCCCCACGATAAATTTCACCGAACAAATATACCTATAATTCGGCAGTATAGCGTATTCCTGTGATACCTCTCAGGCCCAGTGTATACGGGGTGGGGGAGCGGTGTGCTTCAGTCAGGCCGGCGTGAGGGTGTGATGGAGTTGTCGGGTGTCTTTCTTGCTCTAAGGTGTAGAAAAGCAGACTAAACATGAAATCTGGATTTAGTGTCCAGCTCACTTAAACTGCACGTTGTGTTATTATTTTTGTGAACGAACACATGAAGCCAGACTCCTTTCAGCCTCTCCCATTTACTGTAGCCTTCAAAAGGGATCTTTTCATGGTCACATCAAGTGAGGAATTAATTGCGGCCAAGATTGCATGGTCATAGTGACGTTTGTACATTGTTTTCAGACTAACAAGGAAGTGTGGTCTAGCAGGATAGCCTGCAGCAGAGCTGAACGACGTTAACTGCAGGTGAATTGCAGAATAAAGGTTTGAGGAGGACGTTAGGTTTTTTAGACTTGTGAAACGCTGCACTCACCACACTTTGTGTCAGCTTATTCCAGCCCGGAAGACGCCAAGACACCAAGATGTATCTCATCACGAATGTCTAACGCAGCAAACTAACGACGCTGAGGAGACCAAACTCACCTTTAAACACACTTCGGGAAAAAAAAGCTTCTGGTGTTACGGGTTTTACACCGTATTCATGTAATCTGTCGTGAGAATATCCTGCATATTAAAATCTGACACTGTCTCCTGCTCTGCTCCATGTCGTCTTTCATCAGGCGCACTGTGCAGTGAACCCCTTCACGTCGGCGAGCTTTGCTTTGCAGTCACTGATGCATTGGGATGATACCATGAGCTATACCATGAGCGGCTTATCGTTCCGGCAGACTGTGGTCGGGTGCAGGCAGTCGTCTGCACATTTTCGCACGTAACCATGCTTTGTGCCAAGATAGCTAATGCTGCTTTAGCTGCGCGTTCAGCGAGGGGCCGGCTGTGTGCAATCTTGGCCTTCCGCTGTCCTCCGGCTGAACCCAACAACCCCTCGCCGCGTTCATTTACAGCCTGTCCAGCTCGCTGAACGTGGTCAGACAATCCCGATGATGAGAAGGCAGATTTACGAATACACCGGTTTGCTGAGGAAAGGCAAATGGATCGTAAGAAAGGTTATAAGACAGAGCATCGTAAATTCTTCCGGAAAACTGTTTAAGCGACTGAAATTAATGAAACCATTTATCGCAGGTTATAGACCCCCATCCTACAGATTTTGAGTGAGTTTCATTGCACATCATTTTGAGATTAAGCACACAGTAAATATATTAGGTGTTACTACACACCTTCTGCACAGTTAAACTTTAAAACTATTTGATAATAAGAGCAGGATCTTGTTTTCTCCAAATTAAGCCAAACTGATATTTTTATAATAATCACTTCCACACAACAAGAGGGGAAAAAATGCTGAAATTTCCAAATATTGGTCTTGAGACTATTTATCATTATTTTTTGCAAATTCAGCAAATTTTCTGAAAGCCAGTTAAGGGCTAAAAGGATATATTTCTGTGTTCCTGGAACCTTTACCCGCTTTATAAAAATCGACTAGTTATAGTTGTCAGATTGTGCACTCTCTAAACCAAGGGCCTTGTGACATTTCTTCTCCGTCCTCACCTTATGGGACACCTCCGTGTCCCCTGATGTCCTCCCTAATCATGAAACCAGCTTTATGTTTTATAGCTTCCAAGTCACGCCACAATAGGTACCCCAAAATGCTGTTTTCCCCCCCGTCTTGTCTAGATGACGTTCAGCCACACAGCAATGGCTGAATTATTCATGAACTATATTTAAGTAAAAGTTTGCCCTAGAGCTGGTATTTTTATGTCTGCTTTTAAAAGCTTTGAATTACTTCTTAGTATCATATAGAGACAGAACTCAGCATGAATATGTAGCTGTATTAATGTAATAAAATCAGAAAATTCAATCTGAGGGCTTTCTAATCAAGCATTACATAATTTTAATCAAGCTCTGCACCAAATACAGTATGTGCTAGAATTTGAAATTTTCTATAATCATGGTACATGAAGAGCCACTGCAGTCGCTATTCAGAATAATGCAGTGTCGCCGTAGTAACTGGAACTTGTGGCTAATGAAGAGGAGATGGACGACATCTACCAATGATAGCGTGAGGGGGTGGGGCTTGTTATTGGCTGACAGTATTGGGGCAGGGCCAGGAAAGGAATGCAGATGGACCAGATTTACCAATGGCAATGTGTGAGGGGTGGGGATTGTTATTGGCTGACAGTATTGGGGCGGGGCCAGGAAAGTAGTGCAGATGGACCACGTTTACCAATGGCAATGTGCGAGGGGTGTGGCTTGTTATTGGCTGACAGTATTGGGGCGGGGCCAGGAAAGGAAAGGTGATGGATCAAGGCTCCCAGTCTTAGCCTTGGAGGCTCGTTTTGCTGTTTTTCGCTTTCCCACCTTTCTCCGTGATGAGCGCTTGCTGACGGGGCCTTTAAGGCTGCCCCCAGGTTGGGATCCAGCCTCTGGGACCTCCTGAGAGGGAACCTGTCCCATGGAGGAGCCCCGAGGCCGGACAGCGGGACGAGCGCCCAGTGTAATGCCCCCCATCCGTCTTCGTTTCGTCTTCTTGGGTGGCCGACTGGTCTCCACACCTCCCACGCCATCGCCGGCAAGTAGGCCCTTAGCAGCTGCTCGTTCCAGAACTTTCTGCACCTCCTCCTCTGGGTCCAGCTGTTGAAGCAACAAGAAGAGGATTGAAATGGTTCCAACAGTCATGTCCACCTTTTCACTCCAGCTTTCCGTGCGCTGTCTGCACCGGCAAGTAGAATCAGTACAGTCTCAGAACAGTGCTGCTGGCCGTCACAAGCGGAGGTTGGACCAGGTGACACGTTTATGAAGGTCAAGACTGAATCGGAGAGCAAGGTTTATACACTCGGTTCAATCTGTGTCACCTGATGCCCATATAGATGAATCTCTTCATCCAGCATCTTTCTCATCTTTTCTGATGGATTGAGAGGGCAGCGTTGGAGGTGGGGTTCTTGAGGTCACCCTACTGATGGTAATGCTCAAAGACAGAAACATGAATAAATGAGTAGCCCCTGTCTGAGCCTCGAATGGACGCCGTGCATGACTGAGCCCAACCAAATGCATGTGGCTCCTTGCTACCAGTTATGATGGAAAAGAGCAGCATGGCCTCAAGTTGACCTGGAACAGCCCCAACCTGCCACATGTAGAATGAAAAGCAGCAAGGAAACAGCAGATGCACTCAGAAGATCAGTAAGTGAACTCCTGTTCTACATGCCCAGTGACACTAAAGACTAGTGTGGAATGCTGATACTTCCAAGCCAGTCTGATCTGCAGATTCTCTAGTGCTCAGGTGTAGCAATCGAAAATAAAACGAGATCTGCGGATGAGAGACATTTGTGAGTGAGTGCCATTTCTATCGACTTCGTGAGTTTGGAGAATGTAACTGAAGTTCATTTTTTTGGAGCACATGAGTGAGTGATTGAGTTCTTTAGGTCATTGGTGGCATCATCTCTGAAAAACAACAAGCCAGGGACTGGGTACGTTTTGGAGATCTGCTCTTCTATGAGACGATAATCAACAAGGCACAGAAGATGATCCTCTCGTCGTTTTGCCTTATCTGTGCACCCAACCTCTGCTTTGAAGGCATGGCAGAGGTTTGACCTTTACATCACGGGAAGATCTCAAAGTCTAATCCTCAGAGAGAGAGGTCTCACTGTCCCCAACCCTTCCCCAAAAATCCATGATGACCCCATACCAATGACAGCAGGACCTGGGGGGGTACCCACCTTAAATCTACTTTATCATAGCAGATGGCGCTAAGATGCCAAGCAGCCAGGCGTCCGAGCAGCTGATGTAATGGCCAAATATGTCATTTGTGACATTTCATTGTTGGCACTTAGATTGCCAAGATTTTCTCCTGCCCATTTACTCTTTTTCTTCTTCTCCGAAATGGTATTTCATTTCCAGCGACTGCAGCGGACTACCCACGACGGAGATCCTGAGATCCGTCATTCAGACACACTGCTATGAATTGAACCATCTTATTGAAAAGGAAAGATGAGAAATCTTTGGCACTTGGGCTGAAATTTATGCCAATGTGATATATATGTATATTCTGAGCAGAGAATCACGGCAGGAGGAGTATTAATCTTGTATGATACTTCTGGATGCTACAATGTGCACTGAAATGTGCAGAGGTGTCCTAATTAATTAGCACTTAAGAATAAACATTCAAAATGGGTCAAGTCAAGCAATTGCTGTAATTCCTCACAAGATGATGCTATTTATCTAGGTTCCCAAACATAGAGTGCGCCTTGTGACAGTATATTAACGATTACTCTGCAATTACTCTGCGATTGAGTGAGTAAAAGCTAATCATCTCCATTTTAAGCTTTAATTGTTGGTTTCAGGTTTGCTATCACTGAGAACGGACGACGAGACTTCAGCCGCCACCCTGGTGTGACCGCGGTCATGTGACCACGGGGGCCTCCGAATCAACAGCCCTGACTCTGCCGCCAAAGTGTTACAATGGGTCGGCCGACGAGGGCCTGAAAGTCTGCATAAGAATTTGCACGAGGTCGACCCAAAACCACGTCACAAGTACCTTTACTTTCTGTGATTTAATCCATTCTTCAAATGGTATTTTCCTGAGAGGGGAAAAAAGTAATCAAAGAGGAAGGATCTCTTAAATTACTATGATCACTTATGCTGCACCCATGGAGTGACAAGAAGTGCGTGGTCGTGATAATTAGGCACATTTGTTAAGATGTGGCTGCCTCTGTGCGCTGCGGCGCCGTGACACCCTCACCCGCCGTAGCCTGGGAGCTGAGTCCCCGCTGCACTCCGCAGATACATGTTCTGCCATAAAATGCCACGTGCGGAGACGTATAGAGCCGCCTGAAGTAATGCACGTGCACACTGATGCAAAATTCAGGCCGTAAAGTGCATGAAGGCTAAAACATAAAAGATTAATATCGTGATAAAATAGGCCTTCTCTGCAAGCACGGCAGAGAGGTCATCAGAGGAAGTGTGGGACGGCGGCAGAGAAGCCTGTTAGATACCAGACACAGACATCAAAGACCTGGCCAGTTCCCGGCACAGCGGAGCTGTGTTGTGTGTTTGTTTGACAGGGAGCCAATCAGATTGCCTGACTCCGTCTGCTGGCCAGACCTTAAGGAGGGTCTTGACCTTCTCTGACCTTCTCATCTACCTGTTCTGTGCCAGGTATGGCGAGCGGCGCCAGCCAGCACGCCTGCGGCCACAATCCGCACCTGCAGAGTCGCATGGCCGTGAACCTGGTGGATAACCAGGGGCCGGTCTGTTGGAGGTCCATGAAGGTTTCCACAGAAACGAGTTGCCCGGCGACACTGCTGCAGAGAATAGCGTTAACTGTCACACAGCGTCTTGGCACCACGTCGACGTGACAACACTGGCTCACCCTCCCGGTATGTCACAGACCGAGCCTGAGTCACAGTCATAAATCGGGACCAACACAGCAAAGCTGGCAGCTAATGGAATTGTGGTGTTCTTTAAAGTTTCTTTTATACAGTTTTTTTTTTTGTTTATGGACCGTTATTTATGAAAATCTCTCAGATATAGTTTTGTCTTATGTTAGAATAGTTTATACCAAGCCAACCAAAAGTCTCCTTATATTACTGAAGACTTCATTATAAGATGATTATCCAATCAGGTGAGAGGCATAAAGGTTTCCACGAGAGGCCTGCTCTGTCACTGTGGAAACATCAGCCCAACCAAAGTCTCCTTATATTACTCACGACTTCATCATAAGATGATTAGCCAATCAGGTGAGAGGCACAAAGGTTTCCACAAGAGGCCTGCTCTGTCACTGCAGAAACATCAACCCAACCCCAAGGCTCCTTATATTACTGATTACAACACGCCTTTTGCATTTATGAGGATGTAGGCACTTGACAGTAGATGAAGATAGATGGTATGAGGGTCTCATCTCCCATGCAATTACACGCTCCAGGTCCCCGGACAGCAGTACTAAGCTGTCCCGGCATCCGGCCCGCTCAAGGACACTGGCATCCTCTCAACGAGTCTATGCCGGATTGAATAGTGCCGACTTGCCAATGGTGGACGGGGGACCAGCTTGTGACCAGCTGACCTGTCTATGCGGCAATGTCACCTGCCCACTGCCGCCTGTCCATGGTGCAGCTCCTTACTTTGTTTACCGAAAGGGTCCGGGGGGGGGGCACATTTTCCAGTGATGCATGGGAGCACCCGGGGACTCGCATTTAAGATGCGAGCGGAATTAGCGCCTGGATCCCCGGTGAATCTTCGCTTTGAAGGAAAACGGGCTGCTGAGGAGTAAAAATGCAGGAGGTCCTTTAGAGACTTTTAAATTTCCACAGAACTCTTACAGAAAGGGAAACCAAGGACACACATAGCCCATGTTCAGGGTGGTTCTAAGGTTTCTTTAAGGTAGCCATTATTCATACAGAGAAGCCAACTTTTTCATTGGCCAATAAAATGTCTTTAAATGGTGATTGACAGTGGAAGGGCACTCCAGGGGCCAATCAGCTTCCAAGTGGTCCTGTGGCCCTGCCCCTCTGTATATCCTTGCATGCAAGGCTTCTGAGCCTAAGTACAGGTTTTTCGTCACTGCCCAGATCAGCGTTCTGTGTCAGAAGGCGCTGCAGGTCCGTTTTCTGCTGACCCCAGTGACAAAGGCCAGCAGCATGAGGACACACTTATTGTAAGTGCAGTAAATCAAGTAAAATCTGCACGCTGTCCAGTATCATCTCAATAAGCAGGGAAGTAATAGCATTGGGCACATCCGAACACTCACCTCCATGGTAAGCCGGGCTACAAAGCAGCCATTACTGTCCTCGGAAGGACTTGTCCTGAAGAAGGGCTCATCGGTGCCCCCCTCTGGGGAAATGCTGATGGAAGACAGTGCCAGGGGCTTCACCCTGTCAGGGAAACATGGGTAGGTCAGTCTGGACCACTTTGGGACATATTTTGAGATCGTTCACAGGATGCACTGAAGATGCATGGCGATGGGAAGGCAGAACAGAAACTCTGGTAACTATGAAGGGAGCAAAGTAGCAAGTGTGAAGAGCTCAGTAGGGGTGGGAGTGATGGGGGTGGGAGGTGTGAGGAGGCAGAGAGAGGAGTAGGAGCAGGTCCAGGCAGAGGCAGCCCCAACAACTGCTGATCATCCTACAAAATTTGTGGTTGGTGGCACAGATGATGATGCAAAAATGTATGAATGTATGCATGCCGACCATTTCGGAGGACATGTTGCGTTAGATCACCATTGTGATTACATGTGAACCATCAAGACAGGCTAATCTGATCCGAGCAAAAAATCAGAATTAGACAACGAGGCTTATAATGTGAACAGCCCGCTGTATTCACGGTGTCAGCTCCAAGGTACATCTACCAAACTCAGGGAGCGATTGCAGCCGGCCGACCTCATAGCCACACTCTCCAGTCACCTAACGGCAAATCTGAAGGTCCTACAGGAAATCAAATCCATTTTCAGATTCTCATTTTAGCAGAACGGTAACAAAATTCACCATAACGGCTTTAATTCTATCCACTTAATACACCCCCGTTTTACTTCTCATTTATCGTTAATTCACTTTTGTCGATTAAGTGGTTCTGATCACTTTTCAATAAAAGCGTAACCCTAGAAGACTTCTTCTATAAGTTCTTCAGCTTCCAAATAATCCGCTTGTTGGCCTCCTGCCGTGGGTCGGTGGCGCCTGTGGATGAAGGGCGTGGAAGACGGACTGGTCTCCGCTCACCTGAACGGTCGGTGTCTGGCACCTGCCCCCAGCTGCAGGGCCCTCTCCACCACATCCTCGTTCTCCTCCTTCCTCACGGAGCATGTGCAGTACACCACCTCCCGCACCCTGGGAACTGTAGGGGCCGACAGCTGGCCGTAAGTCACGCTGAAAAACCGTGGACGTCTGACATTTTCAGTGCTGCCGCGAGAGGCGGGAGGGCAGGATGGGGGTGGGGAGGGCGCCCGTAGGAGCAGGGTCGGCGTCCCCGGCACAGCGGGGACACACCATCGCCATCTGGTACCAGGATTCCTGCACTGAACCCTCCTGGCTTCACAGATCACCGGTACCGTGTTTTTGAAAGCCTTCAGCCATCTTGCAGAATACCAGTACAGACAAGTAAGGATGTGTGCTTCAGGTTTTATTAATGCATCCAAAACATGGGCTGCTCTGATCCATTTTCCGTAGCATATCTGGAGAAAAAAGCTACCAAACTTCCTCTTGAATCTTCTTCAGTGTCAGCAAGAAAAGGTAATAAAAGAGCAAAAATCCAACCGATGGATTTTCTTGTACTTATCAGTCCCTCGTGTGCGGGGATGACATAAAGTTCATTCTGGCAATTGAGCACAACGTAATAAAGAAGGACGACACAATTATAACGTGCTATCGCTGCTATGGGGATTTAAATCAAACACACTCATGCACAATCGGGCCCAAGTCCCACATGTATCAGATGAGTTGACGGTAAATAAATAAGCACAGTGCACACGCAGTAACTCTTACCTACATTTTCCACTTATACATAATCATTGTGATTGCAGTGATTTCATTCCCATTCGAATTGTAATGACACAATAATGTGGAATGACTGCAGCCAGCTTCACTTGTACTAAAAACATACACTATTTATAGATTGCAACTGGACAAATGCTCCCTTGGATGATGATAACTATTAGGTTATCTGCACCCAGAGATTAAAATCCTGTTTGCGTTAGCATTGGGGACCACACCATACTAGCTGGACTCAACCCAATGGTTAATGCTATGCTAATGCTAATGCTATTTATGCTAGTATTGCATGCCACACTAGCCCAAACGGATGCTAACTTGTTCTGCTTCAGGTAGTGGTATGCTCTTGCTAAAGTGTTTTCCGCATTAGCACCTTAGCTGTACTGTCCAAGTCGGACATTAACTTGTCTCGGTGATGGTAATGGTATGCTAATGCTGAAATGCTATTTGTGTTAGCATCTGGAGCCACACCATCTCAGATGGACACGCAATAGCAGAGCCAGAAATCATAGTGTGGTTGGGCTGGCAGAAAATCAGGTGGCCCCATAATAATTCATTTGCCGACAGAATCACACCGCATACTCTACAAATTTCCAGCTACATTTCCTCCAACAATCTAACCACGCACAGATGCCTGTCAGACACAGATTTCATCGTACTGTATCACTCGCTTTGAACGATGCATGGGTGGGTCGGTGCTCTATCTGGTTGCGGCTTGGCCCACCCATGTCGTCGCAGTAGAGGCTACCTCGACCCGCTTATGCTAATGACATGCTAATGCTGCGCTAAAGCAAAGATAATCAATCTTACGGGCCTCAAGACCCCAATTGAAAAACATTCTGGGGCTTCACTAATCTTCACTAAGTCGTTAAAATTATATTTTCCTCTCTGACTGTTAAGACACTAAACACCAAAAAATGTAATATTCAGAGGGAAGCTCCGTTATTTATAACCTTATCTACAGTTTATGTGTAGTTATGATTAATGCAGACGTCTGAGTGATTTCCCAGGCCTCGTGATAAAAACTGCCAGGTTCAGGAGGATCACGCTTCGTTGGCATCTCTGGAAACATGCTGGTGGGGGGCTGGTGAATCCCCCCCCCCCCGGCCTCACCGCAGCATTAAGTTGCGCTCTGCCCGCGGGTATTAATAAAGCCTAAACTAGGCCAAGGCATCACATATCTGAGGCAGGGGGGGGAGTGTGGAGCAGGGGGGAACTCCATTAGCCTCCAGCTGCCACAATGGAGAGGCGACACACCTCATTGCGGGGACGCCGACCCGGCAGTAAACACCTGTCCACTTTATTTCGGGGACGCCGACCCGGCAGTAAACACCTGTCCGCTTTATTCCGGGGATGCCGACTCGGCAGTATACACCTGTCCGCTTTATTCCGGGGACGCTGACCCGGCAGTAAACACCTGTCTGCTTTATTCCGGGGACGCTGACCCGGCAGTAAACACCTGTCCGCTTTATTCCAGTGACGCAGACCAGGCAGTAAACACCTGTCCGCTTTATTCTGGGGATGCCGACTTGGCAGTAAACACCTGTCCGCTTTTGCCGCTGGAGCAACTTTGCTAGTGACTGACTTTGGCAAACCTGTGCGCCACCTGGCCTGGAAACTCGGTCGCCAGCCCGCTAACCTGCTAAGGAACAGGCCCAGGATTACATGCGGCTGCATTACTTTTCTAATTAAGATTAAGATGTATTTTATTGATCCATAGTATGACTCACCATGCCTTAAATAGTGTGTAAGTTTGTGATTGCTTTCTTAAATCATTTATTAATGCGTTAACCCTAATGTCTCATGACCGGAAGCCATACCCCTCCTGGGAGCTGACGGTTCCCTCACCGGTATACGACTGGGTAAAACTCATAGTAAAACTCACAGTAACACCGACACATCAGACTCGGGAGTTCTAAACGCCCACTAAGTCCACTGCACTTCATAGATGATCACATGATCCCATTCTCCTCCCACCTCACCACCAGGGGGCACCTTCCAGAGCCTCCTGCCTGACTGCCCGTGAAAGGAGAGGCAGTGCCGGGTTATAATTGCAGTTGCCAGCCTGCCTCTATTATTGATGGTAAATGGTTTGCTGCTGAAAGATTTATAATGGCACAGTATCAAGATAAGAGATATTATTGCAAATAAATACACTGCTCTTTAAATTCTGTCGATCATTTGCTTTTAGGTTTAATCTAATTTTTTTTCTTTTATGAGTCTTTGTTGTTCCCTCTCTCATCACCACAAGAGTTCGACAGCCAAGAACATTACTCGTGTTAATCACGTCCTGATCATGGATGTGTGGGATGACCCCGGGGTGCATGATTATCCCGACGTAGAACCCCAGCTGACGGCCGCAGCACACATCGTCAATGCAAACCTGCAGGCTGCAGTCCCCCTGTCCTGAGTGGGTGGAGACAGAGAGGAAAAGGTCTGCCGCCAAAGTGGGAAAACGCCGGCAGGGAGCCTGCCTCGATCCCCGAGATACTGCTCTCACCAGCTCTCCTCACTGCTGGCACAGTCATCATCGATTCTTGGCTAATGAGCACCTGGGGAAAGCTTGGAAAGGCTGCATCTGCCTATCATATAACGGAGCGGCACACTCAAAGGGGCCCTCTGAGGCTAAATGGGATTCGGGCATTATGGGTAATCTTCGTTTTTTTCACTGCACTTGCAGTTTTCCAGGGGCAGATTTCCATGTGCTTACCTATTTCGCACGTTCCCCTGCAGGCGGGGATCGTGGACGTCAGCAGGACGCAGTCTGTGGATGTGCTGTACTTACTGGCGCTTTAGTGGAATTCTCTGCAGCCCTGGATAAAAGTGTCGGCTAGGAGACTGAGCACAGACCTCAATCTCACACAAGGAAGACTCTGACCTGCACTGTCATTTGTGAGGATTATGGAGCGTCACTAAGAAGCTGGTTATAACTGATGTGCTGGAAAGATTCTATCACTGACTTATGATAATGAATAACATTCTAGTGCTGCAAAATAATAAGCTTGCCAGCATAGCCCCTCCTCCCCACAACTTACACATCATGGCGTGAGTAAGGTACTGCATCTGTCTGTCTTCCAGTTCGGCAAGCTTTTGTGAGGAGAGTGAACCTCTGGAGAAGCCTGGTAGAAGGTCCAAGTCTAAGAGCAAAGAAGGACAGCTGTCAGTTCCTGGTTCCGATGGCTGGCCAACAGGGCCGCCCATTGGAATAACACCCCCCCCCCATGGGCAGGATAACAGAGGAAACTACCCTGATTTATTAAAAGCGAGGTATATAAACTGTGGTTGAAAGGAACAGGTTTCTGTTCTGATATGTGACTTGTCCAATGCATCAAAGTGATCTACCTTCACCACAGAGCAGATGTTTGCGTTACACATGCAATGGTGTCTAGTGTGTCTGGAGATTCGGGGGACACTGTGGATTCCAGGCCATCCACTGGGGACACACAGTTAGTGTCAAGGCACCCAATGGCAAGCATAGTTTGATTTCCAGCACACCCAATGGGGGCATAGAACGTGTTTCAGGGCACTCAATGAGGGCATAGAACAGGTTCCAGGGCACCCAATAGGGGCATAGAACAGGTTTCAGGGCACCCAATGGGGGCATAGAGCGGATTTCAGGACACTGCCTGGGTACCCAATGGCTGTATAGAGTGGATTTCAGGGACACACTGAACCTGGAGATGTAGGCATTTCTAGCTGGTCTTAGGTTCCTGTGGTCTTAGGTACCTCCGCTCTCGGTCAGGAGGAACTGCACAGGATCGCTGACCCCAGAGGCAGAGCAGGGAGGCATTAGCAGGATGAAGTGGACTCTGTACAACAGCATGTCGCTTGGCTCCAGCTCTGTGAAGAGCTCTGGGAGAAGTCTCACATCTGCGGGGGATTCAATTCACTTTTATATAGTGCCTTTTGCAACTCCAGGACCCTTGTGTATGTGTGTAGCAACTCATTGTTACATCATTTATACAGAATGGTGCATAAAACAGGGAAGAGTGAGAAAGTAAGAAATAAACAGAAGAGAGGAACAGAAAAAAACTCTGGGGTTACGAGGTCAACCAGCTGGCTAAATCCCCCCCAAGCCACAAGCTGTAACCCAGAAACGACTGCGTGAAAATACCAAGTGACCTTGTGGAGCATTCCAGAAATGCATCGCGAGGTGGATGCGACTAAAAACCTAAAGTTGTCACCTGATCATCTTCATTACGCCCCCGTTTCACTGAGAGCGGAGATGGCGCCATCACGCATTATTGATGCCGCTTCCGTAAAAACCAAACGCATTTATCTCTGACTTCGCTATGATAGATTAACATAATTGCACAGGAAACACTGATCCAAATCTTTTTTTTTTCCACATAAATATATAAAAGTCTCTGCGATGGGCTGGCGCCCCATACTGGGTTGTTCGCTGTCTTGCACCCATCGTTATATGATCGGATCCAGGACCCCCATCGGTATATTGGATGGATGGATGGATGGATGGATATACAAAAGTCCTTAAAATAAAGTCAGAAAGGCCTTCCTTAAAGGAAATCTTTGTAGATTCCTACTTTGTAGATAAATTGTATACAATAAAATTAAAGTTAACATTGAACTGTCTTTCCATCCACCTGCTTATCCAATATACGGTCTCATTAAAGTATCAAAAACAATAAAGTATATCAAAAACATTTTTACGACAACAGAGAACAGCAGAGATTAGAGGATCATGTAGTAGAAAAACTATCCACCATTACTAGAATACCAGTTCGTCTTGGAGACAGAGAGGCGACTTCCTCCGCAATAGAGCAGTGCAGTATAATAAATACACATTATAAATTACAAGATATTAATTAATTATGCAATACACAGGCACGAGCAGGGCAGCCCCATGTTGAAGGACCCCCCTCGTACTTTTGCAGCCCATGTCGGACAGGCAGCGCTGGAGCTCCTCTCTCTGTGGTCCCACGTGGTTGACCCTGCAGATGTAGACGTGGGCGGAGTGCGATGCGGCAAGGGCAGCAGCGTGGGCAATGCTGGAGTCTGACAGGGCGCCGGCCAGCAGCAGGTTACTCCCTTTGGCCAGTAGGGGGCTCATGCAATTAAGGGCCAAAGTGCGACACTTATCCTAGGAAGCAGCGTTCAGGTAAGCTCCACACGTCGAACCAGGTAAATACAATAAAACATGTAAGGACGTAAAAACAAAAATAAGAGTAAGTTTTTGTAGTTTGCACAACAGCTTACTGCCACAGCATTATCCTCTCCTCCATCTTCTGTAGCTCCATTTGTTTCTTTTTTTTTCTATGTGCCATTATGCGGTGAGGAGGATTGTGGGAGAAACTGTAATCCCGGCTAATATTACCCACACCGTGTACCCGGTACTCAGGTCAGCGGTTCACACTTTGACGGGGGCGTACTGAGAGCATGCTGAGCATTAAATCACTGGAGAGTGTGAATGCACTGCTAAGATTAACTCACACACCACAAAACACTCTGTATGTGTTGGTCTACAGACCAGAATGAAACATGGATGTCAGCATTTGTGGTATTATTTGCGACAGAACTTGGGAATCATGGAAAAACACAAGGAATACCTGTTAGGGGATGTTTTGGCACATCACCATTACAGAATACCTGTTAGGGGATGTTTTGGCACATCACTGTTACAGATGAACTGAGCATATGCTTTGCATGCTTAGCTAGATCTTCGTGCTCCCAGGAGGCTGCAGGGCAGGTAACCGGAGAGATAACGGAGAAATGCTTGTAGTATCTATCTCACTGCGCTTTTGTCTAGTTGTGATGGATTTTATAGATGGATTTTTCATTTCTCACCTCCCGCCCCCTTCTGGGGTCGTCCGAATCGTTTTTAGGGCCCTAAGCGAAATATAATTTGCCTAGTTGTCATTTGTCATCTTCCTTCCCATGCTGACAGGCCCATCAGTTTGGGAGGGTGCCCCCTGGTGGCCGCTGGGCCATGTACAGCTGCTTAGTGCCGTCGCTGACCTGAATGAGGAGCCGCCGTCGGATGAAAAGCGGTGAGTCGTAGAGGCATCCTCTGAGGCGGGAAGGGAAGGCGAGCAGGTCCTGGCAGTGTGGGTCCTGGCAGAAGGCAGCCCCCTGCAGCTGCTCGAGGCCATTCACCTGAGAAAAGCCCCCCACCGCCAGAGCACCGCAGACGTCCTCGAGGCTGGGAAGACGAACAACAGAGTAGGACGCAGCTGACGTCGCAATTTTTTAACTCTTTCTTGAAGCCACTGCAAAAATAACACTATAATCCCAAATCTACCTGGCACTGCAAATTTATTTGGAATAAGACCATGCAAAAAGAACTGCATCGCTTTATAGGAGACTGGGCTAGATTTGTGAAAGAGGAGGATCTTAGCCTGTACCCGGTCCCGTGTGACCTCATCAAAACAAACTCAGAGGCTGTTGAGATTCTCTGAATATTAAGGCTCCTCCGTGGGCCATTGTGCTGGGATAAACTGAGAATCCCTACAATAGATCCAGCCAAGCTGAACCCGAAGCAGGGGATGTACAAGAAATCAACCACTGCTTGTCTCTTCTTCTGGCTTCTGTCCAGATACTGTAGTCTCGGTTGTTTCCTGTGACGACGGCAGATAAAGTGTCCGTCCTTGGCAAGGCCAGATGGCCGCTGCGGCATGGAGGACATCCGGATAGAGTCGCAGGGTGATCTGACTACACATTCAGGACAGAGGGCCGTCATTTTGGGGAAAACGGCTAGGGAGCTGGCAACCATACGGTTATGCTAAACCACTTTTATAGGTCCCTGTCCAAGGTACTCGAGTAGCAAATTTAGTGACAGATGAATAGATTTATAGGAGTTCTTGGGGTTTAAAGACAGAGACCGTCCACCCTAGCGCCTCATCAAAGGGTGGTGAGAGGTTCATGTACATTTTTTGAGTTTATGAGTTATGTACCAAAAGTAAGGTACATGCGGATAGTGCCCTGTGGATGATCTTTGTTTACTGCCAGAATCATGGCGGCATTTTGCAGTGATCACAGTGGAGGCCAGGATGGTCAGGAGCTCACCAGGTTTTCAGGCTGTTGACCCAGGCAAAGAGGGGCAGGGAAGAGGCGCGTTCCCGGCGCTTCCTCACAGACTCTGGCAAGACGGCGTCGATGGAGAGAAGGCCACTTCTAATTCGGCAGCGGGCCAGCGAGGCCGCCAGTTTGGTCCTGGAACTTTGGGTAGAGTTGGGGGGGGGGGAATTATGACAGATACCAGAAATGAGGGAAGCGGAAACTAGGTGCTGAGCTGACAGATGCCCATACTCAACTGGCATCTCGCCAGCTGACAGTGACTTACCTGCACAACGACACATTTACTGTCACCTTAAACAGGAAGCAGAAACAATGACAGCACACTGGGCCCATTTGGCCTTAAACACAGTCAGTCGGAAAAAAAAGGTTTAAAAAAATTTAATGAAATTATCGAAATAAAATGATAAAATGAAACTACATTTTAAAAATGAAATGGTGTTTTAATTGCCATTTGCACAAACACGAGTACAGATACAGTGGAATTCTTCTTTTCGATTATGCCATCACGCTTACTTTTGAGTTGTAACACACATACAGTTGAGAGTAAAGGTTGCACTCTGAGTGCAGGGTTTGATAATTTATCTAGTGTCGCTGAAGCACAACAAGAAACAGAAAAGGAAAAAAACAAAAAATTGATCAGGTACTGCAGTACGGACCTGTTCAGACGCCTCTCCATCTCCACCACGTCGGCCAGCCGCTCCACTTGGTGAGAACTGGGTCGCTTCCAGGGGATGAACTTCCTGTCCTGGAGATCGTACAGCATCACCATGGCAAGGCTCATCGTGTCTGCAGGCTATGGGGACAAGGACACACAGTAAACGGAGTCACATGGCATACAAGGGGTTAAAGGCAAGGAGAGGGGCTGCTAATGAAAGGATGGCATCCGTCCTGCACCCACAACCAAAGAACTTCTGAGGCCATGTCAGCAATCCATAAGGATGCCCAGCATGTGGGAGATGATCCTTCAACCCTTCTAAGGAAGTTGCCTTAGCGCCAGGTGCTAACTGAATAGCGTTCCGCTAAAAGCTGCACTGTGAAAAGGATCCTTCATACATTCTGATGCACACAGATCAGACATCCACACAGTGCGACCTATAAGTGCTATGTGTCTAGCAGAGAGCTGCCCCTCTGTCATCTCCTTCACAAGCTTCCTCAAAGCCTCTATTCTTGCTTCTGCGTCGGAACTCTCCGCGTGTCTGTCCCTGCATGTTTGCACAACTCCCATCTCGACACACTTTTCAGTTTGAATTCAGTGCTATCCTGCACTGTTTTACATTTAAGCATACTTGAATTCAAACAGAGCACAGGGATGAACACCTACCAGGCAGACAAACAGGGATTAAACTGAACGGTAAATATGTATTAAAACTAAAGAGAAGAATAATGGCTAGATGTTTGGCTTATCCCGTGTGTTTTTACAGAAGGATAGTGGAAGTACAAGAGTCACCACTGTGGATTTGTGTCACTCTGATTAGTCCGGCTCCATCGAGATTAAATAAAGCACAAAGTGGTCTGCAAAGACCGTTCATCAGCATGACCTTCAAATCTAATATTAAGACCTAACAACTTTGCTATGTGGTCAGAGCTGCCACTAGAGATTTTTGGCCCCACAAACCCAGGAAAATTCAATTATGTTCCAAATTTTTCTTAGGGCTTGTCGCTGGCCCTTGGAAATGCTCTGATCCCACCCTCCTTACAATGTACAGTACCTGCTTATGGTTACTGTACAAGTCCGGATAAGAACCAAACTGCAAGTTAATCCCGATCTTGCCGATAATATACCTCATGAATCAATATGATTAATGTAAAAAGGCTTAATGTGATTTGAAGTTAAAAAAATACAATGTAGAACCATAAATTTACACATAGCTCATCATAACCGGCCATGACAAAAAAAAAATAGCAAACATTGAAAAATTCCCATTTTGGTTAGATATTGTTCTCTATCTTGATGGCTAATTTGTCAATTCATTAAAGTTCATGAAATGCTGTTTTGTTATTAAAAATTTGTTCCGGACCTCTGACTTTGAACAAACCTCTGATGCAGACCTTTGATCAAAAAGGTTGAGAAACCCTTTTCAACAACCCAAAACCATAAAGGGAACAGAATCGAAAGCTACTTGGCGACATTTATGTCAAAGATCGGAGGAATCCTGTTATGTTGAAGTTCTGAGATGCTGATCATAAGGAAAACCTCAAGTGGTCAAAGCAAAACTGATTCACTGAACTGGATTTCTTGTTTGTAATTCACTTTGGGGAAAATCAGGGTGTATGAATAGCTAAGAGCTTAATACATCTAACATGCAGGACGAAGACCCGCAAACACATGTGTGAAGTTGTGAACTGTTTTTTTATGGCACAAAATGTTGCACCCCCATCCAAATGTCATTGCATTAGAGCTTAGCACTCACAATGGTGTGGGAGAGGCTGCTGTCAATCATGGTGTCTTCGAGAAGCTCGTGATCTGAAATCAGCAGCAAACCGGTTTTCAGAAGAGTCGTTATGTAAGAATAATGGACAATGATGCGATGGGCTGGCCCCCCCGTCCAGGGTTGTTCCCTGCCTCGTGCCCGTTGCTTCCGGGATAGGCTCCAGACCCCCCGCAACCCAGTAAGATAAGCAGGTTGGAAAATGGATGGATGGATGGATGGATGGACAATGATGAAGATTTTAGGATTAATTCACTGCAATAGACAAAACAAAAAATCCATAAGGCACACAGGAAACAACCGTTAACAACCCTTGAGCCTTGGTACAGAAGACCTTGGATAAATTCCCAGTTGACCAGCATGTTCAATAGCAGCCTAGCCGTCCTCTCACAATACTGAATGTTCATTTTTCTAACCTGGAATTAAGATGTTCTTAAAGACACAATGCTAAGAAATACAGTGTGTAGTCATATCAGTAACAGTTTACATTAACTGCACCTTCATAGTGCATTCATAGACCATTCATAAGTATACCTGAACCTCGTAATATACCTTAACAGTTTTAATATGCATTAATAACACACAATGTATGATTAATAATTTTTTGTTACTATTGCATATTTTTTTATTAATGTGTATTATGTTAGCATGTTAAAATATACTTTTAGACTGCTTATGAATATTCTATGAATGTGTTATAAATGCATTATGAAGGTACACTGAATGTTCTAACAATCGATTATAAATGAATGTAAAGCAGTTAATGTAAAACATTAGTGTTATTTTACAAATATTCAGCACCGTGATGAAATTGAGGCACGCGATCCCTTCTATCAAAAAAACAGACATAACCACTACTGATACAGTGTATATGATGTT
Organism: Pollimyrus isidori; assembly: GCA_019775955.2. NCBI lineage: Eukaryota > Metazoa > Chordata > Actinopteri > Osteoglossiformes > Mormyridae > Pollimyrus > Pollimyrus isidori. The sequence continues at coordinate 1,653,869 of JABFDZ020000054.1, forward strand.
TATCTAATGCTTGTTTTAGCTTTTGTTTTAGCTTCCTGAAAATGGAAAAGATTCTGCAACCAAAAGGTGTGAGAGCCTTGGAATGATCAAGAACAATAGCTGTCAACGACAAGGCACGGAAAATGTATGCATCTCTGAGAACAATTCCCATAGCTCGAGGGACACACTTTATTCATTATGTAGCTTGTCCTACAATCTATTTCCCTCGATGTTTGGATGGATTTGCTTTAGACATCATCTGTGACAGTCATTTTCCCTGTAGGATACTAAATATTACCAGGAATCTGTGATTTTGCAGTACGAAAGACTATCAGTATTGTGCCGTGTTCCTACTTTATGGACAAAGATGAACAGGCAAGGTTTGGTATAGTAATCAGACAGATGGCATGTTGGGATTGATAGTACACAGGATTCTGGACAAATTTCAGTCTGCTGTTTTCCTAACTAAACAGATCAGCTTCAATTAAAGGTAATAACAGTTTCGCAATGCAAATTGTCAATGCCGTATGACAGAAAGCGATAGAATGTCTTTCAGCAAAGGATTTGATCATATCATAATATAGCAAATGCTTTTGTCTGTAGAAACTTCAAGGGAGGATCAGAGAGGAGGAGCTTCTGGCAAACAGGTATGGAAGAGATAACGAATGCTGATGTGAAATTGACTCTGGCCTGCAGTGTGGCTCTGCCTGTGATCAGAAGGTCGTCGGTTCAAATCCCATAGATGGCAACGTGGTTTGCCATTGGGTCCATGAGTAAAGCCTTTAAATCCCACGGCCCCAGGAAAATTCTGACTCTTCTGTATGATCTTTACTTTGGACAAAGTGTCATTAATATAGCTAATGCTGATCTTAAAGAGTGCAAACCTCACTCAGCTGTGCATAAAAATGATTCTATGTCACTGTTACTGTACTCCAAACCAGCTTTTTACGACACCCTCATTTTCTCGACCTGGCAGCCCTGTTCATCAAGCTCTGTTCCTCCATGTTACTCACACGTGAGGGTGTTGAAGGCCAGCTCGTAGGCCCAATGCCGGCACTCCTCGTCCTTGGCCTTGGGCACGGGTGGCTTGATCTTCTCCCCGTAGTCTATCAGCCTGCACGCAGATGACATCTCCAAGCGGAAGCTCTGGAAGATGGTGGCTGCCAGGAGGTGCACGTGATCTGGGGGCCCAGCTGTCGTCCATCGAGGGGCCCCAGGAGGCAGTGTGGAAGGCTTATTTGTGACGGAGTCTGCCTCATCCTGCAGGCTCAGATCTTGGAAGAGGGAGACAGGACAGCCTGCCACCCTCAGCGTCACCATCTTACCAGAGGAGCAGGGTATCCTAAATAACACACCAGCAGTACAAATGATCAGAATGCGTGTGTGTGTGTGTGACACAGCGTTCAAGCAGTAACGCCCCCAAGACCCACCAGTTCTGCCTCCACCACGACACAACAACCTAAACAAAATTATTCACTGCTAGGCCGTTTTGTTTTGTTCGGTTTTTTTTCCACTTAGCGTCGCAAATTACCTTTAAATTTTAAACACCCGGGGTTGAAATGACACTGAATCCGCAAAACAAGACAAAGAAGGTGTCTGATCAGTCTGATTGAAATCTCGGGTATGGGGACATACATTCAGCCACTAGCGGCCGATTCAGGTTTCAGGAAAGCTAACACCATTGTCACTTTGTTATGTTTAGTTTTCCGAAACAGAAATATGGAGGCCATGTAAAATGGGGCAGAGAACAGCCAAAGCAAACACAGCATCTTCGTCGCCACTCTACGTGGGGGGGGGGTAAATGGAAAAGTGGTTGATCAATGTAAAACCGCCGACTGCGCGCGGGGGGAGGGGGGGGTTGGGGTGCGCTGAGGAGGCATAAATAAAATGAATGGTTAAGAAAGATGATCCTTCACATGCCTCGGCTTTGCTCATCTGAAACCGCCCCTGCGATGTGCCGTGTGTACTCGGGTTCTCCTACTACCAGTTACACTGACACTGCAATGCATCATTTTGAATAAATAACCAGCTCCCCAGGCCCGGCCTGGGGGACGCCTTCAGGTGGGAACCAGCATATTTACATAGTGCCGATGAACCGGGGCGCCCTGCTGGCTGTCTAAGCAGAGGGTCCTGACCCTTAAGAGGATCCCAAATGCTGACATGAAGCATCTTGATAAAGCAGTCAGCATGCAGATTACACCCAGCGCACCACTTGCCACCACTCTGAATTGAGATTTCACTAGAGCCGGGACAGTTATAAACAATTAATTTGCCAATGAAAAGCTCTTTTAAAATACGTTAAAGGTTAATTCCTTTAGCACTGTGCTATTGCCTCAGTGAAGCTCAGAAAGTAGCTATAAGTATACCGGTATGCTAAAGTCAGCTCTTTGGCGAAATTGAGTTTTATATGCTGCCGCGTGTTTAATTAGCATTTCCAGCTTGTCGGATATTTTCTACATTAGCGTATGAAAACAGATCATTTCATTCAGGCGCGAAAGAGCCTTGCCTATATTTATCTTTATTTGAAGGTCCCTCAATCCAAGTCCGCCAAATTACGCATTAATCTCTGCTTGAACGTATATTTTAAAGCATGAGTATGAAGGAGATTTTTTTCAGACTATGCAGTTGGAGACAGCAGTGTGAGTAAGGCTGTCCTGGAAATTTGCATGCAGCGGTGATTTATTAATTCATTTGTTTGATCAAATAAAAACTGAGATGAAACACTTTTGGCCCTGTTTATGTTCGAGTTTAAAATGCTTCCTGGGCAATCTGTTAACGCGAGGCATGATGGAAGGCCAAACCCGGTGTGACTTACTGACAACAAGGGGATTTTATTGATAAATTGAACTCATGAAGCCAGAAACAGGAACCCTGATGCGTTAAACAAAGGCAGGGAGATAACTGAGACTAACAACGCAAAACTGACACCCCATGGGGGCTGAAAAGAGGAAATGGATGCCTGAGACACCAAATTAGGGTTACCAAACTGAGGCTAGAGTTAGCGTTTGAAAAAGTATGGCATTTTCAGGCATCAACATGTGTTTTCATGACAGATCTGGGCTCTGTAAAATAGGAATCCACAGTTTAGCATGTTTTAGTGGCATATTTCCTACTTTCCAACAGAATGTTGTATCACCCCAAGCCCCAAATTAGGGTTAAGGTTAGCAAACTGAGGCTAGGGTTAGGCTTAGAAAAAGTATGCTATTTTCTGACATTAACATAAATGATTTTATGTATGAATTCAGGGGCTGAATCCTCTGAAGGACCCAGTCTATGGAGGTGTAACCTTTCGTAGGCTGCGTTTTTTGAAGGTCGAACAGAAAGCTTTGTCAAAGGAGCCATTCCGGCCTTACCCTTGACTCATGAAGGGCCGCTCCTGTCTCCTGGCCAGGAGAGCCCCGCCTGACCCCTGCACAATGAATCTTGGGTGTTGGAGTGGGAAGGATCCATCAGGTGGATCCTTCGAGACTCGGCAAAAGACAGATTCATATTTACGCTGCATTTAAAAATGCTTTAGAAATGGAGCAGCCTTGTCACAGCCCTGTGACGCATTTGGGTTTCAAATGCAGTCTTTGAAGGATACAGCCCCGGCATTTGCAATGGCACTAAACACATGTGTTACGTTCTGCGACGTCCGTCCCGTTCCAGCCCCGTGTGTGCCACGCCCACCTCGTTACCTATGATTACCCAGTGTTTTCACCTGTGTGGCGCTCCCGCTCGCCAGTTGTGTGCCTTGTTTTATGTATTTAAATCTGCACCAGCGTCTGTTCCTGCAGACGAGGCATAAATGTGTTCTATGTCAGCGTGTGAATTAAACCCTCGTGTGTCCCCGTCCTCCTGCCTGGCTTCACCTTCTTTGTACGCCCTGCACTCGCCCACCAGCCGTCACAGTATGCCGCGTCTCCCGGACAACATGCAGTGGCAGGACGAGCAAGATCAGCTCGACCTGCTGCACACCTGCATGTTCTGGCAGACACAGCCAGAGGTCCTGGAGGACCCGCTGGCCCTGGAGTTCGCTACCCGGGGCCAGGAGCTCCTGGAGACCGAGCGCCCTCCTGGACAAGCAGGGCCAGCTGCCAAGCACCACGCAGCAGAGCCAGCTGCCAAGCACCGCGCAGCAGAGCCAGCTGCCAAGCACCGCGCAGCAGATCCGGAGGCTGCCCCCCTCGCAGCTACAGCAGCCGTTCCGGTGGCTGACACCCTCGCAGCTGCAGCAGACGTTCCGGAGGCTGCCACCTTCACAGCTGCAGCAGCAGCTCCGGAGGCTGCCACCCTCGCAGCTGCAGCAGCTGCACCGGAGGCTGCCACCCTCGCAGCTGCAGCAGCCGCTTTGGGGGCTGCCACCCTCGCAGCTGCAGCAGCCGCTCCGATGGCTGCCACCCTCGCGCCCTCGGACGCAGCCGCCACTCCAGAGGCCGCCACGCCTGTGCCCTCATTTGCAGCCGCCGCTCCTGAGGCCGTCCCGTCTGCGCCCTCGCCCGAGGCTGCTCCCAGGGCTGCTGCACCGTGTCCTTTTGGGGGGGGTGTCCCGCAATTCCGGCCGCAGTCCTTGCCTGTCCCGCGGCCCCGCCTGCGCTCCTTGCCTGTCCCGCAGCCCCACCCACACTCCTTGCCTGTCCCGCGGCCCAGCCCGCGCTCCCCGCCAGTCCCCAAGCCCCTGCTTGTCCCGCGGCCTCGACCGCGACCCCCTTAGTCTCTGTCCATCCCATGGCCACGCCCACGGTTCTGCCAGTCCTGGCCCGTCTCACGGCCCCGTCCAGGCCGTGTCTGCCCAAGGCTGCAGCCACAGCCACCCAGGACTTGTCCGGCTCAGGACACTGTGGCCCCAAGGAGGTCCCGGACGATGATCTTGCTCCTTCCCTCGAGACAGAAGGGGAGGAGCTCGAGTGGGACCCCTCGGGGATTTGTTTGCTGGACTCCCCAGATCCGGGAGGATTATCCAGGCCCCAAAGAGGCAGAGTCCATGGGGGTTCTCCCCTCTCAGTGTCCCGGAAAGGAAGGGGGCACCTGAAGAGGGTCCGGATCCCTCCGGTCCCAGCCACTGCCACGCCCGTGGGCACCTGTCGCTTCGGTCCCGACCCTCGGACCCCCCTGCAGACCCTCGGCTGCCACCTCCGGACCCCCCTCCGGACTACGCTTCTCGGCCTAGAGGTCGAGGGTCGACACTCCGAGCTCAGCGTCTGTTCCGGCAGACGCGGCATAAACGTGTTCTATGTCGGCGTGTGAATTAAACCCTCGTGTGTCCCCGTCCTCCTGTCTGGCTTCTCCTTCTTTGTACGCCCTGCACTCGCCCGCCAACCGTCACAACATGTAAATGATTGCTAAGAGGTGTTGCAATCCGATGTCACAATAACTGCGTGGGACAGTAAGGACATCTGAGCACAAGGGGTCAGCTGAACACCTCGGAGACTTGTGATGACAGACACAGGCGTAAACGACGACGTAGCTTGGCTGTCCACTTGTGACCCGATGGCCCAAGATGAATTTTGAATCTAAATGTAAATGTAAGCCTTTGATGATACTGTAATGTGCGCATTGGGCATTAATTAAACACCAAGGTTTAGTGCGTCTGCTAATTGAGGTGCATCGGTATGTGTTGTACTGTAATTTTTTTTTTAAACTGCACAGGATCCCCAGCGACACGCTGCCGTCACCTTCACAGGTACGGGACAAAGCACCGGACGTTTAATGAGAGGATGGGGAAACATTTGGAGAGGACATACCTGCTGAGCTCCACAGAACTGTGTGCTTATGTGAGTAAGCAGGCCAAGTTATAGTGCCAATTACAGTTTCAGATTCCCAATGTGAGGCTCAAAATTGGCAGTAGCTGTCAAGGAAACGACACAAAAACTCTTTGAAATTCTGCTGAATAAATTTAATCTGTTTCATAGTTTGTGTTTCCAGGATTAAAGTAAAATAATTTGATGTCCACTTTTCCGCTTTATATTTTATAATCCTATTAAATGGCACCGGTAATGAACATTAGCAGCGTAGACAGATGAAGCATCATGTGACTGACCATGCAGTGGTTTTCCAGTGCTGTTTACTTGGTGCTTGTTCATAGGGAGCCTACAGGCTGTTCCAGAGAGCACTGGGATGTCAGTCTGTCGCACGGTTTATAGAGAATATCAGCAAAAATCACAGTGAGAACATCCAAAACACTGAACGAAGAGAGCTGGGGCAGAAATGGGTCACAGCGCTACCCACCAAACCACAACCCCACCCCAGTCAAGAAGGATCTTTCTGCAGAGCTGTAGTTTTACACCAACCATTTTACACCACTGATTTTACACCAGCAGTTTTAGGATGGTCCAGTGGTCAAGCCCTTTTGTCATAAGTAATTTACTGCTTGTTACGTTCAGCGCCGTCCGCACCTCCTGTGTGCCACGCCCACAACCTCTTGTGATCTCCAATTGTTTTCACCTGTGTAACGTTCCCGCTCACCTGTCCTGTATCTCTGTCTGATGTATTTAGGTCTGCGTCTGCGTCTCTTCCGGCAGACGCGGCATTAACGTTGTTTCATGTAGGTGTGCTGGACAATAAATGTTTGTTTGCCCTCACTTCCTCCTGGACTCCCTCCTTCGTCGTCCTGCACTACCCGCGCACACAACACTCCTACATGAAAGCATGTATATAAATTTGCTTTCTGAATCATTCTGTATTTGTATCATACATGTGACACATCTGATAATAACTAATAATCAATATTTATTGATAATGTGTATTTTTTTGCCTTATTACTTTCTGTTTGTAAAGCTGATTGACTGTACTGCTGTGTGTGAACAGTATCATTTCAGTACAGTTTCAGACTGAGCAACATATCAACAAAATACCATATTGTGATTGTGGGCCCTATTGCCTGACTGTCTGCGTAAACCCTTGTAAAATGCAGTCTCATTCTCACCGGGAGGGGCAGTACAGTGACCCTAGCAGCCTGTCCGAGCATCTAGGTTTAAGCCAAGTTCATACGTCACTTTTCCATGTGCCATAAGACCTGCTTTTTATGTGAGTCGCTTAGGATGAACTGTAGGGAAAAGGTTTTCTTCCAAGAAACGGGATCACCATAATTCCCAGGATTATTCCACTCTAATTTTCCGACTAGCTCTGTGAATCGGACAAGTCAATTTTCATCTGTGAATTCTTTTAAAACAGCTTTATTGGTGTTTCTCGATCAGTGATGATCATGACCAGCAATCTGTAACTTACTATAAAGTGTTTTCGGAACTGTGTATCCAGCCAATTCTAATGAAAACAAAGCACATTGCAAAAAGAGTTAATGTGTTGTCGCAGCGCTAGACACATGCCACTGTTTAGACATAAGAAGTATGAATGCTGGAGCATTGTGTGTTATCCCCAGCATTTTCTTTTGGGTAATTCATCGACGGCCCACACCTGTTTCTTGTGTAGTCCCGGTTACTTGTGTCCACACTCGCCTGCCTTCTTGGAGTTCCTCGGTTGGTCATTATATATGTTACTTGCCAGTGGTTCTGTGAATGTTGTACATTTTGTTTGTCTTGTCATAGTTTCTTGTGTCCCTTCTGTTTTGTCCATTCTTGTTTTGACCCCTCGTGGTCCCTTTTGTTTCTTGCCTGTTTAATCATTTCAATAAAATTTCCTTGTTGCTACTAAGCAGCACTGTTGATTGTTCCTTCCCATCATGCCCCACCACAACAGCTGGCGGGACCCTTTAACTAAATACATTAGCGGCATGTGTGATTAAATCTGAACCTCCTAAAAATTCACCTTTATGCTTTTATGAACTTTTTACACCTGTTTAAGAATCATATCCTTCATGCTAGGAAATTTCAGAAGTTCGTACCTTGTAAATTCTAGTAATATAAAAAAAAATCAATTTAACCCGAAGTAATCCGCTCTTAGCGTCTATTAACGTGGAACGCAAAATTATGTTCTTTATCTGCTATTAAAAGCCATGAGGCATCTATAGAAATTAAACCAGATACATTGGAGCCCTGTATAATATAAAAGATATATTTTAAAAAAAATAAAGGTCTCTAGTGATGAAAATACTGGTTAAGTATGAGATATTTACATTTACTTTCTCATACAGTATTTGCATGATAGAAAAGGAACATGGGCACAGCTCATGGCCAGTTAACAAGTAAGCATCTCTGCAGGCCTGCATGCTGTGCTTCGTCCAGATTATCAGCAGTTTGGTTAATCGTTAGGAAGTGAATTGAGTCATGCGGAAAGACGGAGCATTTTTCTACATTTGGCTCTAGTTTGCCCTCTGCTGGCAGGATCCCATTTAGCAGCTAGAATTATCGTCAGCGCTTTTTTACGTAATTTTATTATTTCAGGACATTTTTCTCTAGTAGTGTGTGTGTTTATATATATACATACACACACTAGAAAAAATATATATTGATGTTTGCTTCAGGATTCCTTAAAGCACTGTTGAGGTGAGGAAGAAATGTATAATTGTAATGACTGGGCTTTTAAGATCCAATTGAACAGATAGTGTTTTCCAGATAAAGCGTCAGTTGCACATCCATTAGAGGGCGCTATATATGGGACAAAGACACCATGTTTTGGAACTTCAGTATTGACTGCATATACATTACAACAACGTTAACTTCAGGTGGTGAAGTCAGTAATTTATAGAAGAATTGAGGATTGTACAACAGGCTTTATGCCTGAAATCTACAGTCACTAATCACACAAATCCACAGGCCTGTAATAATAAGCAACTCGCTCTGATTTGTTTATCATGCACCTTGCATTAATTATGTCCCACATATAATGATAAAACTTAGTCTTCCTGAACTTATTATGTCCAGAAAAGTTGTGCATCCACAGAAGAATAATTGGCAAAAATTATATTTATCTGCATGGAAGAGAAAATTGCTTTATACTCTTCACACCATTTAGTTTTGTGGTTATGGTGTCATAAAATGCATGAATGAAAATTTCCGGTGCTCTTCCCAGAATGTGCGACCGGCCCGGGTCGTTTCCAGGCGTGCGGCTTATTATGGTGTATGGTGGCTCGCACGTGACTGGTTGCCGCGATTGCTCAGGGTTAGGGACGTCTGTCTGCTGGCTAGTAAGCTGATCTGGAATTCCACTAATAAAGGTCTAATCTGTACAGGAAGGTGCTGAGCAAGACCCAAGATTGTTCCTGCTGCTCACACACGCCCGGCTCACGTTCACCCCCCCAACCCACCAACTTCATTTTGCTGTACCCCTTCACACCCACCCAAAGATCATCTGTCTGATCTTTTACGGCATGAGAATCAAGCTTACGCTTCAAGTGTTTCCTGAGATAATTAAAGTAGCTAGTCTGCTAACAGCAAAAGCTTTGCCCCTTAGTCAGCTGTGATCCTGTAACTTCTACTACCATCACCGCTCTTCGTTTACTTACATTCCCAGTTTGTTTAATCTCCCTTTCTTGCATCCCGTACTACGTCTGACGGTAGGTGGACGCCCTCGTGTTAAAAGTATGCGTAGAATTTCATACATACGTACTTGTGTGCTGTCTTGAATTGTCTTGCATATTATGCATTATAATGGGGCACACCCAGCAAGACAAATTCCTTTTGTGTTTAACATACCTGGTCAATAAAGGTTCTGACTCTGAAATGACTACAACACATTCCACCAGACACATATTTAATATTTTTTCCTTCCTGTTGGGCCCAGGAGGAGTCAAGTAAAGTTGGTTTCAAGGACATGTTGGGCTGGCATCGCTAAAGGTACAAAGTTTTATAAGTGGAAAAAACTGTAACTCTGGGAACGTTGATTTGACATTGGCCCTGACAAGCATAAGTAGTGGGATTAGATCTTTGGGTGTAATTTTGTTTTTTTCACACTTGCAAAAGTCAGAATCAGGTGACACTGGTAGCATCTCAGCTAGGGAGTCAACATATGGTGAACATCTTAGAAATCTGACATGTGATAAACTTATCTTTGATCTATACTAGACACCTGTGTACCTATGTAAATGGTACTTTGGGTAAAACATGGTGACTCTGCCAATATGGAAAAAGATGCTAATCTACATTGTTGGTGTGTTTTTATATTATGCTTCAAGCAGGACCGTGACCTTTGACCTTGAGCCCCATACAGTAGCAGAGGAGGTGGGAGGGGGCAGCAAATTTCGCAGAGTGTCCCTTTTGATAACAGACAATCTTGTAAAATTTGCAACAATTTACCCAGAATGTACCCATCCCTCGATGAGTTGACAATTTTTACCGAACCGCCCCCTCATCTCCCGGTTGGCCTCCAGTCCCATTTATGGGCTTTAGATTCCAGGGTGTCTGGCTTTGAAACAACCCCTGGGACTTCAGCCAGTTCATCCCACTCCTCCAGTAATTTAGCAGCTTCGGGCAGTAAGACCCCATAACATAAACCCACAGGGGAACAAGCAACCTCCTTAGTGTCGTCATAATCAGCATTTCCTCCTGCTGGCCTTCAGCTGTCTTGGGCCTGGACGGAGACACCATGTGTAAATCAGGGCTCCCCAACTCGCTGATCTCAATCTACTGGTGAATCGCGTCATGTCTCCAAATCGATACTCAAGAGTGTTAAGAGATAGTGCTTAATTATTTCAGTGGTTGCGAAGTAGCTCACTGTAAAGAACAAAAACACTGGCAACCACTACAGTAAACACTCAGGCTCAGTCAGAAAAATGAGGAGATTGTAGAAACACTCAAGCATGTTTTTATGCTGTTTTGTTAGAAGAAACCCTGAGCAGCTACTCGCTTGTTTATCTTACTATTGCACAAGCGGTGAGCTCGATAAGCTCTTTGTCTCCCTGTCACATGACATGCCAGCTGAGGTCAAGAAAAAGAAAAGTTTTATATCATGTGATAATACAGTGGAACTTCTCCAGGGGGGTATTCCAGAAAGCTTGGTTAACTTACCATTTGGTAAAACATAACCTCTGGGTTGATTTACTCCAAACACGCATACCGTGAGTATGTCGGTTCCAAAACCCCTGATAAGAGTAAGTTCAATCAACCTCCTACTGGATACCCAGAGTAAATGCGCG
>JABFDZ020000054.1:1697418-1715395 GCA_019775955.2 Pollimyrus isidori
GGACACCCCCCCCCCCCCCCAAAACCGTGTTTACGCATGGTGATTTCCGGGATTGCTGGGAGGGATCTGACCTGACCTTGGTCTCCCTCATTACCAATTTAGACCAGCAGTGAATGGACATACGAGCTTCCCATCAGGAAAAAAAGATAAATGCTGTAACCTCTAAACTTTTTTGCACAAGTTGTGCCGCTGCAAGACTGAACTGAGCTGAGTAATACGACCACTTTATCTGCTTTCCTTTATTTGTTTTAGCCTATGGAAAATTTGTATATACAGTTTGTTCTTTTAATTACAAAATTAACCTAGAATAACACTGCAGGTCACATCCTCACTCAGCAGGAAGATCTGACTGCTTGGTCTCCACCTGAGCCAAGACTCCGCCCCCGGGTTTAAACGCTGGTCTCTATGGCGACCCGCAGGCTGCCACCCCAGTTGTCTGCATTTGTCTGGCTGCGAGGCTTTGACGCAGCTGTGTCTGCACAGTGCTGCGCTCTGATTGACCAGGGGGGTGCTTGGCACTTGGCCTGTGTGCTACTCGTTGCAGTAATGGGAATTTGCTGTTTTTTGGATGATAGGTTTATTATCTGAGTGTGTGTGACCATTTTCTTCCGCTCAAGTCAAGGCTTGCTGGTGTAGGGCATATGATTTTTTATTTCGTTTTTGTAGTTCTCCGACGAGCCCGTTTTCAAGAATTTCCCCCTGGGATCAACATACTATATGCTATCAGTAGTACATATCCCTCTCCCCCAAATAAAACGAATTGCTACCTGGTAGTTCTCTTCCTCTTTGCAGACAGTTCTTTCATAGTTCACTGCCAGTCCTCCCGCAGGGATCGCCGTCACGGTGCCGGGCCTGCTCGTAAACGGGGCCGCTGAGAACTGTGGGGCGGCTGGACGGCTAGCGATGAGGGACATTTCAGTGGGAGGAGCTACCCAGCAAAGCCGGGAATCGTGTTTACGACACACGAAAGGCATGAGGGAGGTCAGCTTTGGTTGCGAAAACTGTGTTTCTGAAGCGGCTTGAAAAAGGTTACAGTAAATGCCCTGATACTTTTACTGCCCCAGGGGGGGTGGGAGGCGAAGGTGGCTTTCCTGTCACATAACTACAACAGCGTGACCTTGGTGACAACATGTTTTTGCGGTCCACCCTGACTCCCATGGGGCAGCTTTAATGTACTTTTTTTCATGCCATTGGACAAATAACACTCTGACAGTGTAGGACTTGAAGTGTTGGTTTTATGGCCTGTTTAAAGGCTTCTTGTGTGGTGTTTGCAATGATATAACTGCTCAGTACATTTTCATCTTCTTGATTTAAAGACTAAGGGCATATTTTTAATACATGTGGGATGAATTGTTTACTGAGTTTAAGAACGAGAATTAGAATAATATATTGTAAGAAAAATGGATGTAGTTATAAATCGGTAGATTTCTTTTTTAAAACACAACCTCAACAACGGTCATTTTGCCAAAGCACTGTACTGACACAATAGTATCCGAAATGTTCGCCCATGTGTCGAATGTGTAGTGACAGTACTGCAGTAGAATGGAAGTGATTGGTCCATTTAAAGGGAACACTGTCCCAGGGGGCGGGGCTAGCGAGCATCTTTTGTGATACCTGCCTCCTGACTAATCAATCATATCACTGACACTACGAGGCTGGTATTTCAGCTAGAGACGGACACTCAAAGCCACATACACGGACGTCGAGTTTTAAACAACAAAGTCTGCGACAGATTTAGAGTGCCTTATTGCCAAAACGTGCTTTAACCTCCTGGGCCTTAAACTGTTTTCTATTAATGCCATTTTTTTAAAAGCCTGTTTTCCAGGACTGTATTTATAGTGCTAAGTAGATAATAAAGCATTTTCAGAAACAGTGTGAGTGCATCTTGTGTCCATTTTCTTAACCTTTAGCCACCTTCTTACTGATTATTCAACCAACCAGTAGAGTACTATGAGTTTAACTCTTTATATTCAGCTGGTTGGTTGAAACAAAGACATGGTCTGGATTTGTAATTTTTGGACCTGAACTTTCACTTCTGTCTTTAGTATTTTGCTTTTATGTTCACTTCCACGCAGCTTCCTCATTGGTTGATTGTTGCTTGGGGAGGAGGTCATTAGCCTTGGAGATGGTGTCCCTTGATCTCGCTTTTCCCACTGCTCTTTCTCCTCAAGCCCACTTTCTCCTGCAATTGTTTAATTGGTAGATTATTTTGTGGGAAAGATTTTAGGTTAGTGTCTCTGGTTTTTCTTTTACCTTTAACTACACGCATACCACTTCCGCCCATCCAACACCTTGCTCTCACACTGACATCCTCACATGTTGTCTGTTGTTTTTAACCCTTAGCTTATTAAATAAGGGCTGCTTTGTAATTGATTGGCATGATGGTCCACTTTTTGTTGTGGCCTTGAGCTGGGTCTTGGCACAAGTCCCATACACACAGTAGAGGTGGGATCTAGCAACCCTGGAGAGGTGCGTTGCTGTTACCAAACACCCTACCTCATTAACTTTTATGACATTCCATCTACTCTTTGTTCATCACATTCATCATTGATTATGACCCCAGTGTTTATTGATTTTACTTACAGGTACTGAAGCTACAATAAATGAGGCCTGCCTTCGGCCCGTTTTTTTTTTACCGTCGTGCTCTATCTTTGCATTTGCTTGTGAGACATGACAAGGCGGGCATCCAACCAAGAAGCATGGATGCATGAGCTCACACCAACCTTTCATCCAGTGTGTGTCATCATTTAAGAGTAACACTTATCTGCCCATTCCAAGAACAAACATAATAACGACACATCTTCCTACACTGGAAAATGAACAGCAGTACACAAATGCCTAGATGAACTTGTGGTCTGTAAGTCAGTCAAAATATAGTTGACTGACTTATGAAAAGAACTAGGACTATTGCATCACGCAATGTTTACTGAAGACTAATAATGCTGAAAATGCAACACCTCTCCTCCCACCTTCCAGTACAGACCAGTGAGAATCCATCAGATGAGTCACGGCCAAAAGCATCATGATGCATTATGGATGCGCATCCCCACCATGTGTGGATTGTCTTACATCTTACACACATTTGAAAACAAGCTGCCCATTAATAATTCGCTGGCCATATTCTGAGCTCAGTGCAGGGTTGGATTTGCCACCGCAGAACCAGGCCCGCGTCCTGTTTCCTGTGGCTGAGCCCGATACGTACCTCCTGACAGCTGATGATCCATTTCCCTGCACGGAGCTAATTGCTTGAGTGACTCCTCTTCAAAACCAGCATGCAGAGCATGTTCAACACAGACATTAATTAAATCTAAGACTCAGCAAAGTCATACGCATAAAATAAGACAGGAATTGCGCTATGAAATATGATGTTGATCCCAATCAATATATGGTGCCTGAATATCACTTGTTTCTTGTTATGTGTTGTAGTGTCACAACAAACAGGTTTAATAATTTAATAACTTTGTGTTAATGTCGACGTGGAACAAACCAGATTCAGCAAAGGGTGCCCTTAATAAACTGTATTCAACGAAAGGATTCAGCAGATTCGGGAAAGGCTGCTGTTTGCAAACCAGACTCAGCAAAGGGTGTCATCATTAAAATTGTATTCAGCAAAACTTGTGATTAGCAAACTGGATTCAGCCAATTAAACCGTGCTTGGCGAAAGATGTCATTAGCGAACCAGATTCAGTGAAGGGAGTCTTCATTAAACTGGATTTAGCAATGGGCGTTCCAAAGAAACCAGGTTTAAGGCTTGACCTATTGCCCTGCATTGTATTTCCCATGGCGTCAAGTTGAATCATGACACCAGGACGAACCCCAGCATCAAGGAGGAGACTGGTATTAGGAAAAACACCAGCATGATGACCAAGCATACAACAGTGTCAATATCAACAATATTAATGTTGAAAATAAGAAAAAGTAACAAAAAAAACTTGGAAGTTAAGCAGGCGTTGTCATCAGGAGGAGTGGCTCCAAGCGTGTGAAAAATATCTTTATTACATCTATGACCTTGGGCAGTTTATTGCTTTAGAGATAGATCATCTGTTTCATATTGCATTATTCAAATTTCAAATGTTCAAATTGTGTTCTAATACAGACACAGTGAAAGACGAAGGGCTCAAGGCCTAGTGTTAATTGGCTTTGCTGATGATGAGGATGCTCATCAGAAACACCATGACAAAGAAGATCCACATGAAGAATCGGTCCATGACCTTGGCCACCTTCTTCCACTCAGCCCCTTTGATACAGTTGGCCCTCTGCTCTCTAAAGCAGTTGGTGATGTACTCGATGTTCCTCATGATTTGGTCGTGGTGGGTACAGGTACAGGTGTAGGAGATGGTCTTCTCTGGGTAGTGTAGCTCTTCAGTCACACCGGAGATCATGCCGCCATTCTGGTGATATTCCTCGCGTCCGTTATAATGGCATTTCTTGGGGGCCCGGGAAGAATGGCACCCTTTTTTTTCGCTGTTGCTCTGGGGATGGTACCGCCTGTTGTCGCGGTGACGGTGAAACTCCAGCTCCCCGTTGCCCAGTGGCTCGTCCAGATGGAAGGGACCGCTCTCGCTCTGTGGCGCACCACAGCTCTCACCCACCTCATACACAAAGAATATCTTGGCCATGTAGCCGATGATGAGTACCTTGGCCCAGTAAGGAACAGGCTTGGCTTCTGCACCACAGAAGTGGATGTTCATGATGAAGATGGTGAGGGCCGTGGAAGCTGTGATCATGGTCATAGTTGCTATGTAGTACTTACCTAGGATAGATGAGAACATTGAACACAATGTCACTCAGTACAGTGCAAAGTTCTTAGGCAGTCAAAAAACAT
This sequence comes from Pollimyrus isidori, assembly GCA_019775955.2. Taxonomy (NCBI): domain Eukaryota; kingdom Metazoa; phylum Chordata; class Actinopteri; order Osteoglossiformes; family Mormyridae; genus Pollimyrus; species Pollimyrus isidori. Next base: position 1,702,244 of record JABFDZ020000054.1, read on the forward strand.
GATTGAAGTTATTTATCTGGGCATTGAGGGTATATTACCACAGAAGGAAAATGACAATTTAACATTAGAACATATGCAAATTAAGAGCAACACAACCAAAACTAACAAGAATTTCTTTTGTTCTTCAAAAAGTTATTAACATCTTGTTGGATGGATGGGAGAGCACTAGTTCACTTAATTAGCCAAGTAACTTGATGAGGTATTGTTTAGCCCAGGGGTCACCAACATGGTGCCCACGGGCACCAGGGTGTCCCCAGGGACTACATTAGTTGCCCACACACCTATTATAAAAATAGCACAACTCACCAGTGAGCAGTGTCTAAAATTTAATTTTATCCTGTTGCTATTCTCCTTAAATCACATTTGCATTTATAGAGATTTGAAAATGAAAATGTCCATAACAAAAGTATATATATAACTAAAGGTAAACTGACCAAATTTGTTATTTAAGAAGAGTGTATCAAACTGGTAGCCCTTCGTATGGCCCAGTACCCGTGAAGTACAGTAGCTCTCAGTTTCAAAAAGGTTGGTGACTCCTGGTTTAGCCAAAGATAGTGTGCTAGTGATCGAGTCAAAAAATACAAAAAAAATATTGGATGGTTGCTGCAAATACTGGGGAGATTTCAGTAGGGGTTTTTAAATGACTAAGCTGATGCACTTTGACACACATAATATCATAGTTTTGAAGTAATATGATTTACTTTATCATTTTCTTTGACTGACTTTTGCACAGGGTGACAATACAGCACAAAACAATGTTTTCCAGTCCAGTCCTCGAGGGACCACAGACAATCCATGTTTTTGGTCCCTCCCAGGTCACAGACCACATTTTTGCACAGTCTGCCAGTCCCCAAGGACAACACCGGCCTCAAAGTTTGGACATGGGGATATAAAGAAACAAAGCATTGTGGGTAATTTGAACAGGATGAACACAGCTTGCATGCATTTACCAATGAGAGGGACGCTGTCTGAAGGAGGCATGCTCTCAGCCACCATGAGCTGGAAGACGGTCAGAGCCAGCAGCACGGTGACCCCCAGGGACACCTTCTCCCCAGAGTCAGCGGGCAGGTAGAAGCCAAGCGGGGCCAAGAAGGAGATCATGAGGCAGGGGAGGAGCAGGTTGTAGATGTAGAAGGAGTAGCGCCGTTTGAGGTGTAGCGTGTAGGTGATGTCGGGGTAGGGATCAGAGCAGCAGCCATACATGATGACGTTCTTGGCGGCCGGCATTCCCTGGCACTCCCACTCCACGTTCTCCACAAAGTCGGACAGGTCTGCGCTGTCCATGCCCATGGTGATGTCAACCTGGTTGCCGTTGTAGGTCCAGGAGCCGAACGTGAGGTTGCAGTGTTGATAGTCAAACGGGAAGTAGGACACGTCCACCACGCAGGAGCTTTTGGTGATGGCAGGAGAGTCCCAGGTGATCTCGCCGTTGTAGCGGAGGACCACGTTGGTGTCGGCGGGTCCAGAGGAGTCATCGTCAGCCCTGAAGACAAAAAGAAGGAAGATGAAGTAATTTTTGGTCTGTAGGGTTACTTTAAGAAAAGGTCAACGCCTATGAGAAAACTGTACTTATTGTAAAGGACGATGTCAGGCCTCCAGACCAGGTTGCTGGGGATGCGGATGACCTCCAGTCCGTCATACTCGTCTTTGTTCCACTTCAAGTAGGCGTCGTGCCAGATCTGGCGGATCCACAGGTAGGCCGTCAGCACTTGGTTCCTCTCATCCTACAGGAATCAGGATGTTGACAACAGCTCGCCAAAGTATTATTAGGATGGTGAAGAGGAACAGGAAACACACTTATAATTAAAGGCAGAATAATCTATTTCAGAGTCAAGCAATAATACAGAACTTTTCTGTTTCACTTCTTCAAAAGAGTATCAACAGTAAAATGACTGTTTTGGTTGTAATGGAGCTTCCTGCTAGGTGTTGATTTTGAGGGAAAAAAAAATTACCTAGAGAAATGAAAAATATACATTATTACATAGCACCCATACATTCTCCCTAAATGCTTATCCAGTACAATGTTGCAGCAAACCTCAAACCTTCTCCCCGAGAGCACTGAGCACAAGGCAAGAGACACTGACACCCTGCATGTTGCCAGTTCATCACAGGCTACACACACACAATTTTACTTTTTCATTTTTTTGTTTAAAGTTAGCAATTTGTTTCGCTGTGTTTTTAGACAGTGGGAGGTCAGCCATGCCACACAGTGAGCCTGGGGCAAGAATCAGCCCCACCTTGGAGGTGTCTGGAATGGGATAAAACGCAGGATTGCCAAGATCCTGATGGGGACAGGCTCTATGAAATATAACCTAAGTTCTGCCATGAGGTAAATGCAAGTCCAAGACCCTGCAGGGATTAATGTTTTAGATCCAACTGAGCCTTCGGTAAGATTATCGGATAGCTAGTTCAATTCGCTCACAGTCAGCTACATAACACCTCAGGCTCCACTCCCCAGGATCGGGGCGAGGGTGCCGTTATCAGGCTGATTTGTGTCAGAGGGCCGAGCTGGCAGAGTTCTCAGGGGGATCGAGTGTGACACGCTTCCCCGTAATGGGACACGTGACCGTGCATCTGGGGCGTACGGCAAGTCGGTAACGCCGACGTTACCTCTCGATTGCGGATGCCCTCTGAATAGTGCACATTGAACAGCTCCGGACCTCGCATTTGAGAAATGCGTGAAAGAACCTGCATTTTACTGCTGGCTTGGGTTATGAAGCCTGATCATGATTTAGCAATGCACATGAAGGCACTCTAGGCCTAGAAGCTCACTCCTCGACCATAGGCAAGTATGCGGGCAGTTCTGCAGCATAAGTAATTCTGTCACCAAATTGTCGTGCATTTGGTGAAGAGTGAAATCCGTTATGCAGCAAAATATTATATTTGGGATACAACAGCTGGGAGCAGACGGTACTTAAAGCAAAGCAGGTCGGTTCTTTTCCAACTGTAGCTAGATTCTGCTGTAATTTCATTACCGTTGACACAGAACTGGCTTTGTGTAGGGATGCGATTGTAAATGATGCTTCAAGCAGTTTGAATTTATTGTTTTTTTCTTTGCCAAGCATCTCTAGAGCATCTTCCAGCACCTATATGCCATGTCCGGTACAGAGCGTGTCATCGCCCGGTGTGACCTACATCTGGCTAAAACCTAATGTATCATATGAATCTCATACTTGACAAGCAGATCTGACAGTTCCGGTTAGAATTAGTACCCATTCGACTGACTGACACATTAGGAAGTGCAGGTCAAAGGCCACCTTTTATCAGGAAGTGGGGGGCACCGTGGTGAGTGGCTGCCGGTCCGTTACACGTTCTGTTTACCCCCTCGCTTACTCCCCGTGCGGGTACAGCGGGCAAAGGACCGAGGCGGCGCGTTCTCTGCTGCAGCTGTGTCGTGGTAGGTTGCCATGTTAAAAAAAAAAAAAGCACTGCCGCTGTTGAGATGCTCAGAAACCTCGAGCTGCCGAACCGCAATAGTGCTGCTAGCTACTGTTGCTCACGACTGTCTCCAAGGTAGCAGACCTAATCTGTATTAGCATGAACTTCATTGATGCAAGAGGGAAATTCTAGATTCTAACCAATCGCAGCTGGACTCACCATGTCCTTGATCTGTGAGAGGGTGACCTGCAGGGTGACATTCAGGGCTTTGTCCGTGTCTTCGACCGGCCGCAGGGCACTGGAGTAGTCCTCCATTAGGTCATTCAGCAGCTTGAGGGCATACCTCCCCTGGGCCGACCGCCCCCCTGTGTGTACCACCAGTGCCAGGCACAAAAAGGGTAACCGGTGTGAGCCAGTGGAGACTGGCATGGGGCAGCCCAGGCCTACATCAGTCTTCACTGGACCACATACCACAGCAGTGCTCCGTCAGTAAGACGCCGTAAGGCCAGGGGGCACAAAGCTATTAGGTAGCTTGCACGTGTAATTAGCAGGAAGGCATACAGTATTTACCTGCAAGCATCGACATGATACTTACATTTCTGTTGATCTGTCTGGCTCAGGAGACAGACACAAAACATAGTATTATTAATACGCTCAAATGCTTACCTTTCAAAAAGGATGCAAAGTATAGGATAAAACAAAATGTCTTCATTTTAATAAAATGCTATCGATGGGCGAGGTGGTGTCCCGGGACCCTCGTTCCAATTTAAGACGCCAGGCGAGGCAGCAGGGAAAGTCCCTCGCTCATGTGTGACCAGTGCTCAGTGGCGAAGCCACCTGTAGGCTGGCCTCCTGCCGAGGAACCGGACACGGGGTATCATGTGGCACGCCACCCCCAACAAGGGAATGGAATCTCCCGGCAGCTGTCTGTCAAAGCCATGCCAGGGTCGGAGAAAGACGTGGCGGGGGGGGACTACACTGCGGGTCTGAACAAGCTGGGGAACAAGTGCATCCTACCATACCTGACTGGCACTATGCCTCAGGTGGTATTTTTGGAAGATCAGATATCCCCCCCCACTCATCCTCATCAAGGAAGCTCCCTCCTCCATATCGAGTTTAAGAAGGTATTTTATTCCTATCAGGCTACAGGCCGAGGCACCCATTTGCTCAGCAGGTACACATCGCCCACCAGCTTTAAACTCAGGGAGGCTTCGAGCATAAAAACGGGCGGACAGGAAGTTGCTGAAATCTCACGCAGGACGGGTTGCCAGCCGAGAACATTCTCACCAGCGAACGACATGAGCAGCAGGGAGGAGGGGACTGGCAACAAAAAGCAGCCCGGACATTTGCTGTCAGGAGACCCCAATTCAGTATTTTGCCAATGACCAAGGTGGTCCACCTGGTATATTTTGCCGCTGGTGATATATAATGCCAGCAGTGGTGAAAACAAGCCGGCCAGTAGGGGTGGGGCGATCCAGTTTGAGGCGTTTCTTGTGTTTTTGTGTTTTGTCCTTTCTGACACTATGCACCCAATTTCAGAGGACATCACTGCTCTCTACCAATGAACGCCTTGAGGAAAACCTGAGTGAGGGTCCACACAACGTCACGCCTGTCTTGGTTAAGCCAGCCAACTTCACCAAAGGGCGTTCGGTACCATGACGTGACCCACAGCTTTGACTAAGGAAGAGAGAGAAAGAGGGTTTAAAAAGGATTTTTTAAAAAGCTTTACAAAAATTCACCGTAAACAGGAAGTAATAACTGGAACGCCTGCATTAACGCCGCATTTATGAGATGATCGACGTGGAAAACGCAAACACCGGAGGAGAGGAGAGGAAAGAAAAAGTGGTGGGGGCAACTCTGCGTGCACGGCAGCTCAGCCCAGAGGGGGGGCTTATCAAAGTGCATCTCACGTCGCTAACGGCACACTCTTTCTTTTTTAGGAGTTTTTGAGGCTGCGCTGCTGAGGCCTGGCGGCTGAGACTCAACAGCAGGTGCTTCCTGTGTTGTGTGGTAGGGGGAGGCTCCATCGTTCACACGCCAGTGAGCGCGCTCAATGGCGCAAACCGCAGGGAGGGGCCCTGAACTGTGAGCCCGAAGCGGAATGGGCCAGACCCACTTAAACAGACCACACTGGTCAAGTGACTCTGAACATCCCCCAAAGGCCAGAGGTTCAAGCCATGAATGGTCTTATTGAGCATATTAACCACAAAACAGCTCATGCGGGTTTTTGTTCATATAATTCAACATGCTTCACTGTAAACGTGTTAAAAGAAGGTATACAGGCTTTTCACACAGGCCACTGGTCACAGTGGTTCTTATCCACTTAAATTTTATTCAATGGTGGTTCTACACCATTTCAACTGGAGGGCCGGACTGGGTTGCATTTATGATTATGGGCAGCATGTGGCTCTCGGGGGGGGAAGTATGTGGCTCAGGGGGTTGAACCTCTGTGTCTGTGACCAGAAGATTGCCAGCCTCAGCATATCTGTGGGTCCTTGAGCAAGGCCCTTAACCCCCAGTTCCCCGGGTGTCACTACAGGAGGCTGCCCCTTGAGGACAACTTACTCCACAAAGAGCAAGTTGAGGGAGGTGTAAGAACAACTTCCCCATGGGGAGGAGTCCCTGAAGAAGACCCAGGACACACTCAACAGACTGTCTAGCTAGCTTGGGAATGCCAGAGGTGCTAGGCAGATGGAAGTCTGGGTTTCTCTGTTTAGACAGCTGCCTATGTGACCTGACACAGAAAAGTGGTAGAGGATGATTGGATTAATAAAGTATTGATTATTAGTAATACATTTATTTCAAACCCAAGTAGTTTATGTATTTAGGGTGGTGTTTATGAGCCTGGTACTGCAAGAAAGGCATTTTTAACTGAATGCAGACAAAGTATTCATGAGCTGAATTTCAGCATGTAAATGTTGGTAGGCATGTCATCCTTTCTCTTGAGCACTGCCCCCAAGAATCACCCCTGATATTATTTTTTATCCTCTGCATTAGCAACTCTTCCTTATCACAGGAGTTCATTCGACTGTATCGTAGGCGTCGCTGGCCTCTTCATTTGCATGTGAGTGAAAGAGTCAAGGAATGTTGGGATTTGGCTAGTTAAATGCGCACAACCTGACACCAGCACACCTACCTAGGTTTTTGTTTTTCAGATCTCTTTCACAGAAATGACACAGACTGTTTTAGTCACTTCTCAAAAGCTCTCCATGCCTAAAGGGCAATTTAACCGCAAAGGTCTTTCGGCAGTTTATTGGTTTGAGCAGCGACCTCAAACTGCTTCATCTGCTGACTCATCAGTCTGCCTCATTGGCCAGGCGAGATTCACGCTTCACTCACAATCCCTGTGCGTGTGCCCTGTGCCGGAGCTGAGCTGTTGACAGCAGTCCTGGGATGTGGTCTTCAACTCAACTTGTGTGGCAGTAAGACTCCTCCAGAAACCATGAGTCACGTTTCTGTCTGGGACCTTCTCGGTTTAGCATTAGCACAAGAGCACAGGAGCACGGTGACCAAGGTCGAAATTTCACATTTCATGTGTCACATGAGTTTCCAAGGAACACACTCTGGAATTTTCATATCACATTCGCAGGGGAAGGAACAGATGCATGAGAAAATAACAGGACATAAAGCACAACTATTACACTCGTAAGTGCGTCATGGCTGTAAGAACAGCTCATCCGTAAGACGGGCTCAAGATTGTGACTGATGTAAACCGTCAGAGTGACGGACCACATACAACAAGGACAAGTGGCTCTTACAACAAGCAATGATTCTGATTGTCCTCAGGAAAAAGGAGCATAAGAATGTGGCATCCATCAGTGTTCACGACTGCCGTTTTTCACGCTGGTAGTTCACGACTGTCTATGAGGCTAATGCTTCCGGTGAAATCATTATTACAATCTGATTTTCTCTCTGTAGTAATAAGAATGACACCAACAGCATCTAAATTAGCATCTATATTCCACCCAAACTAAATTTTTTAAAAAAATTGGTGCAATGTGAGACTGAGCAGATAGGGCGACTGTGCCCATGGTCGCAGGGTTGTTGGTTCAATTCCCAGGATCTGCAGAGCAGTTTCTTCATTGGGCCCTTGAGCGAAAATGTGCATGTGGCTTTTAATAAAAACATCTGTGAAATAAAAAAGAAAAATATCTCATCCCTTCAAGTTCAGGCGCAAAATGCTATGAAATTGTGTGACACAGGTATAGCACTCCATTACGTCGCACTGCTTCTTGCCTGTAAAATTCCGCCTCAGACATATCATTTATCTCCATTACAGGTTGCTTAGCAGTGACGGCAAATTGAAGCACTGGAGGGCCATTGTAGAGCTGCGGTTAACCAAACCACCACTGGGCAGATAGTGGCCCCGCCCCCCTCTGTCAGGGGTACCACGTCACACGCGAGACAATCTCCAATTTCCTGCCTTCAAGGTGCACAAGATCACAGCCTGTCATATATAGGCCAACTCGGTTTTCACACATAAACGGGTGCAGTGAAAAGTCTCAGGTCACACTTTGCAAAATCACACAATACAGCTGATATTAGTGTCCCAGTGGAAGGTAAAGGAAATAAATGTTTTGTTCCAGTCCAGGTTTTTTTCAACACAGCGAACAGTCCCAAATCAGCGGCTTAATGGGAAACAACAGTGAGACAGGGAACCAAAATCGTATCTTCTAGAGTGATAAAAAAACGACAGATTCCATTTGCATCTGTAGGCCACGGCGCAACGTGCATTAAGACCCAGGTGCGTGCTGAATTTGTTCCTGCCATATTGCGAAAACTGCACAGATTTTAATCTCGGTTCAAAGCCCGATGTTGTAAGCTACAAGGTCGCAATCTGCTGCATGGGCTGTTTCTAGCACAACACAAAGCGAACGCAGATATAAACTCCGTATTCCAGCCCAAAAATAGTACCAGGAACTTTGTGAAGATATACCCAGGGCACTCTGTCGGCTAGTTTGACAACCTTTTAAAAGCCTTTTGTCTAATACCAATCTGATCAAACTATAGCCCGTAATTCTATAAATGTCTACATTAGTTAGTGATTAACTAAAGCTTGCAGAGTCTTGGACAAAAATAAATAGGACCAAGGGTGTAGGAGAGAACTTGGTAATTCAAATGCAAAGGTTTTGTTTTTTTTTGGGGGAGGGGGATGAAACCAAATTAAATATTGAGGGGCACATGTCCACCCCAGTTCCTACACCCCCATATTGAACTGTTGGTGACTAAGGCTTATCCTTCTGAGAAACTGACGGAATGGAAATGCCAGGAACCGCCGAGGTCACAGCAGCTACCTGATGTCCTAGTGAATCGGGATTGAGCGTCAGGTCACATGACTGCCGTTCCATTTCTTTCCCCAGGCTCGTTTCTAACCAAGATGGTCTGGATGTTGGCTGGTGCTGCATGTTCCTCCACGGCGGGAGGAAAAGATCACGGTCCTTAAACCTTCTTTCGACAGGCTGTCCATATAAAACTTAACAGGTGATAGAGGTTGATAGGTGTTTGGCTTTTTTGTGCTCTAATTCATCCGTAATTCTTATATTATTTAACAGTGTAACTCATGGATGCTGGTGTATTCACACATTTTAAAAAAACAGACTTATTGACAGTTAACAAGGCAGCTTTGTGGCGAACAGAAGAGCTTATGATAGAATGTCACTCATACTGCATTATATGCAGGAATTTCTCACAATTTTCTGCCAACATGTTCTGTTTGTGTAGCTCATGTGTGCTGTAAATGATCAAGCACAGGTATTTGTGCTGTATTGATCCAGAACAATTCTAACAATATATTAAATATGGCAATTAATTATGGCAACGTAGGACAATTTTTGAGGACGGAATTATCAAAGTACCTACACAACACATGACATTAACGCTACTTCCGATGCTTAGAATTTATTAGCATTTCATCAGACATGAGTTACTTTTCAAAGGAGTGAGGAAAAATAAAATTCCCTTACACAACTGAGTTACACGCAGCAGCGGTACACCTTGCACTTTCTCACTTTCTGAGGACCTTAGTGTTTGCCGTTCTGAAACATCAGTCACGCTCAAAGACGTTTCAGTCTGCCAAGAAATTTCCCCTTTGGGTCCATAGGTGTTCGTTCAGATGTTTCACTTAACGCCTGCCTGACCCAGATGTGTCCAGAATCTTATTTTTGGTTGATTACCAATTAATTAACTGAAATAACATGTCTATTCAAATTCATGTCTATTTAAATACTACATACTGTACATACTGGAATCAGGTGGCATGAGAACAGCAATGCCTTTGATCTCCAGGTTAAACGGCTACGCTAGAGCCGTTTCCTAATATGAACATTATATGAACTTAAAAATCCAGAAAAGACTCCATAGGGGGCAAAACAGTAACTGACATGGAAATTACAGCATCAATGTAAATCAACGTGATCATGGTTATTTTATATATGTACAATATGAACATTTCTGCCCCTAACTGTTTTCAAAGCGTATTCAGTATTATGACAATGATTTATATAACTTCATGCCCAAAAAGATCCCAAAATGTGAGAAAACTACCATGCAATATTAATGAACTGTTTTTACAGCAGAGGACCCAAGCTTATTCAATAGTGACTTTAAGAGCTTCTCAGTCGAGAATTTGGAGGTTTTGTAAAACAATGTAGAAAATATTTATTTTACTTCTTTTGTTGATGTGCAGAATATATGTATAATATGTATATGTACATCAAGAAATCAGACATTGGTCTATTTTGGTCTAACTTATGAAGCGTCTGTTCCTCTCTCTTTGGGACATAAAGAAAAACACTTAAAGCACCATTTACCAAAATCCTGACGTGTGCCGCCGGTCCTTGACTCACTCTGTGTTTATTTATCATGCTGTTTATATTTACAGTTGTCGTACAACTCAAAATACACAAAATGTATTGCCTAGTCATCACTTATAGACAACATATCAACACAAAAAAGTGTCAGCTCTCCTTTGGAGAAATACTAAGACAATAAAAAAAACTTTATCAAGTTTTAAAATTGTATATGCCTTTTAACTGTATACATTTATAGGAATGAGAAAAATGGGTAAAAGTCTGAATTTCTGTGCTGGAGGTGACAAAAACGATGTTTCATTAAATAACATTTTGCTTGCTGATAGGTGTTACCTTGATTTCCAAATCACTGATATCCTGTATTAAACTGTCCATCCATACTTTAGCAAATAAAGATTTGAAGCCCCCCCCACCACACGGCACACTGCGTTTAAAACACCAGGCGTTTCTTTGACCGTGTTTCATTGTAAACGGCGAACAAAACCTCCAAAGACTTCAAAACTTAAATTGTCACTGTCAAGCCACAACAGAAAACGGGACAAAATTACAATTAAGAATCCCAAGTTTGAGCACAGGCGCCCACCACATTCCGAAAACATGCCGCTAACCTGTGGCCTTCGAGGAGCGGAAAAACACAACATAGACAAAATGACCAGCAGCTAAACGATCTTGCACTGATTGATGTTAAAGAGCGGCCGGCGGTTCTGCTTCTTGGCCTGGTTGACGGCCGTCCGCACTGCGCACTCGAACACCTGCTGGATCCCACGGTTGCTTAGCGCCGAGCATTCCAGATACCCCTTGGCCCGGATATCCCGCGCCAACCGCTTGCCCTCCACGGAGGTGATGCAGTTCCCCCGCTGTGGGCCCATTTCCCGCTGGTCGGTCTGCATGGCCACCACCAGTACAGGAATGCTGGGTAGGTGGGCACGCACCTCGCCGATCCACTTATTACGCACGTTGGTGTATGAGTTGATGTTGGCCACAGAGTAGCAGAGCAACACTACGTCGGCCTGCTGGTAGGACATGGGCCGTATTTGCCGGAAGGTGTCATTGCCCGCCGTGTCCCACAGGCCCAAGCTGATCTGCACGCCATCCATGAAGACTTCCACGCCCGTGTTCTCGTAAACCGTGGGCTTGTAGCTGTCCGGGAATGTCTCCGAGGTGAATCGAACCAGGAGGGCTGTCTTTCCGACCGCCGAATCTCCCACCAGTACACACTTGACTGAGGTTTCTGTCATCCCATTCATCTCTATGGTGGAAGGGGGGAGGGTCTCCTTTATTTGAAAAGAAACGGAGTCCAGAGTCACGAGAAAACTCACAGGCAGGTAGGAGAGGCCATGGTCTGGTTAAAATAAGTGCTTCTAACGCTGTTTACGTTCTTCATGCACTGTAGGTGAATCGAGCGAGATACAGTCCTGTGCGTCCATGAAACTGTCAACAGCAACTTTCAGTGGCAGAATTCCAGTTAAGGTGTGACACGGCGGGTAGACATCATGGCCTGTTGTCAAGGAGATCTAATGGGAAAACAGTAATACCAGTTAGCTTACAAACAGTGTCGCTCGAAGGCCCATGTGAGACCTAGTCAAGCTTTAATGCTCAGTGCATCTCATCCGTGTCCCTCGTGAAGTCTGACGAGAACCACAAACCCTGACGCTCCTTTTAGCCATTTTTAATCCCGCGATGGTGCACAGACTTGATGGAGATACCACAGTGCATCTAAGCCAATAAATCTAAATCACTGGACTGAAAACTACTGAAAAGAAACAGTTTGAAGACGCTTGGGTGGATAGAACGAAAAATTAACATTGCTGAGTCCCTGTCTGTCGAGTGCTGTAAACTATGGACCATTTGCTTAATAAATGACATGATCAGAACTTTTAAAATGAACAAATTCGCCACATTACAAGTTTTGACAAATAAAGGAGAAACTTCGCGTCGTCCCTTTTTCTGAAAGGTTCAGAGAGAGTGATGCCAAAAAACAATTAGATTAGATCAGATTTAGGTTAGATTAAATTAGATCACATTAGATTAAGTTATGTTACGTCACATTAGATTAGGTTAGATTACATTAGGTTGGATTACAGGTCGTTGTCGATTTACGACCATGATTGACCATAACTGACTCACTGGTCATAACACGATTTGGTCGTAAATCGCATATGTATAGCCTACTGTACAGTAATGTACTGTTATAAAAATCTTTAAGTCATATTTTTCTCTGTTCATTATTTTTATACATCATGGTTTTCTTGGTTCATTACAGTTAATGGAATGGTAGTGCTGCTGGGAACTGGTGCACAAACTGTCGTACACCCAGCTGAGCAACATTTGCGCTGCCAGACATACGAGCTGCGATCTTGGTCGTAAAGTCGATCGGTCGTAAATTCGATAGGTCGTAATTCGACGAGGATCTGTAATTTATTGTCATTGTTCAGAGTACAATGACATTTTTCGCAGCAGCCCAAATGTCACATCCGCACAACAGAAGTAATTAAAATGCAAACTGAGGTAGTAGGGTAGACGAAAAATGGACATGCGAACAATTTTGGACATAAGACATCACACAGGACGTAACGTAATAACGCAGCACGATGGCTTCGCAGCCTAGGAAGCCAGAACTTTCGTAGAGAAACTAGAAAGCTGCGGATTGCGTTCGGGCCTCCACGTTTTTGCACGGCGGTGATGCACGCTTGCTCAGAAATTAAGCATGGCAGGAAGGAGTTTGTGCGCTACTGAAATGGAGATGCCCACGAGCTCTGTGACGTTGGTTTAGGGACGGCTATTAACGGCAAACGCTGATAAAGCGGGTTACGGGAGCTACAGCGTAATCGCTAACTTTCTGAGGCCATGGAGAGCAAGTTGGGGTAGGCAAAAAGAGAGGGTATATACCATCCATCCATCCATTATCCAAACCGCTTATCCTATTGGGTCGCGGGGGGTCCGGAGCCTATCCCGGAAGCAATGG
>JABFDZ020000054.1:1715495-1728257 GCA_019775955.2 Pollimyrus isidori
TTTTTTTAATTGCATTACGGACAATAAAGAACTTTATCACAATATTCTAATTTTCTGTGACAGTCCTGTATACCCACTGGGATTATTATTATTACCTTTAGTCCAGTGTACACCATTTGCACCAGTATACAAAAACACAACAAATGACTACAAGTAATACTCATGTTCGTATTCTTTCTCCCAGACGTATAAAACTGCAGAAAGATTTAGATTTATGAATGAGTGTCAAGACTAACTTGAGATTTTATTGTCAGAATCACAGGGGATGGAATACGGGTGACATGACGGCCCGCATCTGCACACGCAAATCACAGACTGCGAGGCCCGAGACCGCTGCTGTCTACGGAGGCACGAGAACATGGGCAACACAGAAAGCACACAAAAATTTAGCTGCGTTTGAACTTCTCTGCTTAACGTAGCTGAGTGGAAAATAGCTTTTGGTTGATATGCCTACGCACCATACAAATAAACAACTTTTCTGTATAAAGTGCCGTTGATTTATGAAATATCCAGAGATATGTCACATATTTCACACATTTACTGCACTAAACATTCTCTTTAATCCAATAATATGTTTTATAAAAACATTTCACACAGACAGACGGATGTATCTATGTATGTTTTGGTCAATATTTTTATATATTTATATTAGATTACTCGAAGGTCTATCACATTTCGGGGAACATGAAACAAAAACATTAAATACAGGCCAATCAATGATTGCAAAGATCAATCTGACAATGATTTTACCTGTGTTAATTTATATTAAGCAATTCATACTGATTTTCTTTTTTAGGTTTTCTTTGAAAGTTTTGTTGAAAATGATTCGCCTTAATAAATTTGAGTTTATGGCAACTTAACAAATAATTTCCTAAACATGCATTCATTAAAATTACTAACATAAATTTGTAAGCTTTATTTTCAATTAATTTAATCGGTAAAGGTCTCTATAACGTTACAGTAAAAGTACTTAATTATAATGAATTATATTTTTAAAGTATATAGGCCTATTTATACCAAATACACATTTTCCGTCATGTTTTTATAACAAACACATTTTGGCTTTATTTGAGCTGTTTTTTAGTGAGTGTATACATTACAATTTTACCCAATATTTCATGTAAGCATACCAAAAATATGTGTTGATCCATTCATAAAATATTTTTAATCAATATTGCAAAAAAACTAAATTCCAAGTGAAATCAAAGCTTCTTACCTACTCAGATTCAAAGTAACGGTCCAGTACAGCCTCTCGTTGCGACAACAGGCAGAACCGATCAGAATATATATTTTTACTTGTCTTATCCGAACATATCCGGCAACGTTCAATAAGACTAGAAACTGTTATCGCTATTCCACTTTCAAGACGTGCAGTTCTGAAGATGATGTGTATAGGAAGTGAAAACGCTCCGCGCAATGTGCGGCCAACATCCGCTTGATTATGTGGAGGTGTGAGCTTCACGCTTTTAAATCTCTGAAATACACGCTCGCAACAGAGGTGCGGTGTGTCATTTTAGTACAACCCTGTCAGTAGTTAGCTGCTCCATCGATGTTTCAAGAATTCAAAAAAGCGCTGAAATGATCCAATTTTAAGTTAATAGGTCAGTGTTGTTGATACTCGATGAAGTTGAGAGTTTGATTGTAGTTACTCCTTCTACACATATTTGTTTTCTTATTAGTCTGATTTGAAGATGGGGGGGCATTTGGACACCTCACCAAAGAAGTGCTCTATCCCTGAACAGTACGAGGTGAAGCAGACCGAGAAATACTCTGATTAATCTGGACTAACATAAGAAAAAGCAAGCAAGGCACTTAACCCCCAGCTCCCTGGCCGCTGCTACGGGTGGCTGCCCTTCGCGGCCAATTTAAGAGGAAGTTGAGGGAGGCGTAAAGACAATTTCCCCACGTAGATTTATAAAGTATCAGTTATTATTATTATTATTATTGAAACGGTATGATGCGTATTTTCATATTACAAAATAGATCTGTCATGATTATAACATTTATAATCACGGTCGGATTACTCAGTCATCAAAAAGCATCAATCAAATTGATCCATTTCAAATACTCGCAATATGGCTGAAGAAAGATTGCTAATACGGGTGAGGCTGCAGACAAAGAGCGAAGGGATTTGTTGTGTATAGCAGCCCTTATCGCTAAAAGTGAATGAAAATGCAGTTGCTTGTCAATTTAATTTGCACCACAGCAGGAATGCAGTACAAATATATCTTATAAAACGACGATGAAGTTTGATAGACTCTACAAATAATACAAGGTTAACCATAGATACACTATTTGGACAAAAGTACTGGGACTCGCCTCTTGATCAGGTGTTTCGTTCAGACCCATTGCCACCGTTGTATAAAATCAAGCACCTACTGTAGCCATGCAGTCAGGTTCACAAACATTTGTGACAGAATGGGGCGTTCTGATGAGCTCAGTTAATTCACGCGTGGAGCTGTCATGGGATGCCACCTCTGCAATAAATTGATGAAACACACTTCTCTGTCTGGCAGCCCTATGGATGATTCTGGATTTGGCAGATGCCAGGAGAACATTACCTGCCTGACTGTTCTATGCCAACTGTAAAGTTTTGTGGGGGAGGGATAATGGTATGGGGTTGTGTTTCAGGGGTTGGGCCCCTCAGTTCCAGTGAAGGGAAGTCTCAGTGCTTCAGCATACCAAGACACGTTCGACGATTCTATACTTTGTAGGAACAGATTTGGGAAGGAGGTTTTGTTAATTAACAAATATTACGTAATACAGTACTAAATATATTTCTGTGCGAACGTATTGTGCTTTTAATAGGGCTGAACGAAACTGCAATTGCGGAATTTTGAGTTTTTGCGATCTTTAGAGGTCTGTCGCAGCTGGTGTTGCTGTGAGTTGGCTTACGGACAAAAACGGTGCTAAAAAACACTTGCTTCTGCTCAATATTGTCTCAGAGCACACGCAAGAGCTCAGGCAAAGAACTGGTGGTAATTTTTTTTTTAACGTATACTAGGTAACGTTGAAAAAGAACTATTATTAAAATTGCAGTTGAGATTGGTTTCCCGTGGGGGAGAGAAAATGTTTTGGCGCAATTTATGGGTTGAACCCAGCAGATTATTGCAGTCCTATCAATGTGAGGACCGCATTTGCATGAAACGCCATATTGATATTTACGTCGCACTTCGTGTAGGCCTACTGAGGGTGGTGCAAAGGGTAATGTCATCACCGTGCACTGCTTCTTTCTGTGTGTGGAGCTTGCATGCGTGCGTGTCCTTTTGGCAGTCTCCGGTTTCCTTCCACTGTCGAAAAACATTTTTTAAAAAGTTAGGCAGGAGTGCCTAAACTGACTGTTTGGGTGACTGAGTGTGTATCGTGCAACGGTCGGTCGGTCGATCCCTGCCTTGCACCACTTGCGATGTTTACATTATATAAATGTTTAGTCGATTAATTTCATTAATCGGCAGATTGGTCAGCTTTTGATATGATCTATACTGACAGCCTTAACTACAGAACTAGAGTCAAATCACAGAAAATAAATCGGGTTGAAAACAACAGGCTAGTTTCGGTTTGGAGTGTTTTTTTTTTTTAAATTAAATAGATAAAAGGCAAACAAACAGCAAGAGTGTGATTTCTTAATTATCTGACCATAACACTTGTTCACCGAAAGGTCTGAAATCTAGACATGGCTTACGTCACAAATCCTTATAACAGGTCTTACCCTCCAGAAATGTGCCTGAACATTATTATATGTATAAATCATAAACTGGAGCGTTAAATGTTATACGTTTCCAATTCCTGAGTCTAGACATGGCCTAATTCACCCTCACTTTTTTTGCTTTCACTATACAAACTGAAAAGGAAACTGAATTTTGGCACAGCAGCAGTCATGCTTCTGCTCTCCTTCACAGGGATATTTAATTACAATTTCTATTACAGGCAAACATGAATAAAATCAATGCATGACAAAAAGAAAAAAGAATATATAAAAATATAAGAGAATTCCCCTTCATTCCCTCAAATTGCGAGGGATACTGCAACATAATAAGGCAAGTTATGTAGACAGTAGTGAGCGAGACAGGCAGCGAACAGCTTTAAGAAATACATATGAAGACCCATTTTCGAGCACATGTTAATCCTAAACGCAGATTACTGTGCAAGATTTACTACATTTCTCATAAAATAGATATTTTTTTTTAAAAAACGAGTTCAAACCTGGTGATCCACTCAGTTGTACGAAACCGCCCCAAAACTCAAATAGAAGTTAAACCCACTTTACGCTGCACAGAGACACGACGTCAACATCAAAAGCTACTCGCACACCTCCCACAGGAAGCCCCCCCGCACACGAGAAACAGGCTAAAGACCTTTGAAACAGAAAGGAATATTTACCTATGAAGAACACAAAACCACGGCAAACAAATCAGAGAAGTTTATATAAATGTTATTTATTCATCTCGTAGCACATAGCAAATCTGTAAAATCAGTCTTGGCTTCTAACATGTTTACATACAGTTCTGTACATATTGAAAATATGCCAAAGATATTTTAAAAATAATTAAAAAAAAACATATATAAGGTTATTGCACATAAAAGGAGGAATTAAGTACCAAGCAGGTATCAAAGACTGATTCCCAGTAAAAATGTTTTTTTTTTTGGGAGAGGAGGGGAGATCAACCATTTGTATTTGTTAAAAAATAATTACAAAATATAAGAGATCGAGAAACCTGGCAGGAGACTGTCAATCTGATTCACAATGTAATTTAAAACGGCTGGTCTGGTCTTCCAGTTCAATTAAGAATGTTATGAATTATTACGAAAAAGGGTCATACTTTCGAAAAAGGCCATTTACAGCCGGCAGAAAAGCAAGCATGTTGAACATTAACATAGCCAAATGTAAAAATATATTTATGCTGTACATTATTAAAAGACAGTCCTTAGTTTTTATAAAAACTATATAATGTTCTAGTTTTGGAACAGAAACTACTTTTAAGCAAATTTACATGGAGAGAATCTGAGTGGAAAAGGGAGGAAATGAGGGCAATTCTAAAAATACGAGCAAGAGAGAGTGTGAGGGAGGGAGGGAGTGTGAGTGAGGGAGAGAGAGAGCAAGCGAGAGAGTGAGTGAGGGAGAGAGAGAGCGAGCGAGAGTGTGAGTGAGGGAGAGAGAGAGCGAGCGAGAGAGTGAGTGAGGGAGAGAGAGTGAGGTTAATAGCATTGGTTAAAATTAAAAAAAAAAAAACCGACGCCGATGACAATGTCAGTGTAGTGTGACCAGCACTATTCCAGGTCTTGGTTCTGAATACCTGATAACCAAGAAGGAGGAAGAAATGAGAAAATATGTATATAGAGGAGTTACATTTAACCAAAAATGGGACTTAGCATCCCGTACGAATGCAGAGCCCAGGGGGTGCTGGGGGGAACATGGCCTTAGACTGACCTGTAGCTATTGCTGCTGAGATAGCCGATGACGGCCGGCCGGATTCGGGCGACGCCCCCAAAGCTGTGGTTCCCTCTTCCAGTGATGACTGTCAGTTGAGGGCCACATCCTCCCTGCTGCCACTCTGTGGGGGACATGAAGCCAACAGCAGAGGCTAAGACGCCGCCATCGACACCTGGGCAGCCAGAAACGCCACCACAAAACACATCTGAGGCGCTTCGGAGGCCACAATAAACCAGCAGGAGGGGGGAGCGGCCGAACGGTGGGCCGGTTGTGGCCAGGGCGACAGCCAATCACACGTGACGACACATGCACACACGTGCGTGATTGGTGAACAAAACACAGAGCTCGTTCATCTAGACAGGCTCCTCTCCCACACTAGGCACACAATATGCTCTTCTGATTTGCTGGTGCACTCAGCCCTCTGGGCCGTGCAGCTAGGCCCGCGTAATCACTACTTCCAGGACCGCCCTCAGCAGCTTGTGGGCAACACCAGATGGCAACACCGTGTTTCAGCTCAGAAACATTTTAGCAGGAACTTCTACTTTCCTGGGTCGTGCTTAAACATTTGTCATTTAATTAAACTCAAGACTGAGACCAATAGAAAATTTCCAAGAAGTTAAACCGCCAAACACCTGCAGTTGGAAAAGATTCAATTCTGGAAGGTCTACAGATTTTACCGGCAAAGTAGGAGGACACAGTAACTGCAAACTAGGCAGGAGAATGGACCTGACTCCCACCCAAGGGCAAAACAGTTTGATATGGGAGGGGCACAAACTAATAATTAAAATGGGTAGGTCTACTTCAGCGGGGAAAATGAAGCCAAATGAAATACTTCGGGATAACCTCACCCCCCGAGTAAGAAGCCAAACCTGAGATTCATACGAGGAGACACACGGTCATTCGCCTTAAATTTCCACCACCCTGCTCTGACAAGTCGACTTGCAGTTTGACGTTCACGTTTAGCCTGCCCCCGGATCCATCATCTGTGCGGCCTCTGACTTTCCACCATACAGATGCTGGAGATCAAGAGAGACCTCCCAGGGGCGCACCTGCCGGCACAGAGAGCAGGTCTGCCTTTGCGGCACGTTTAAAACGCCCACGGAATGACTTCAGTTACAAAAATCGACTGACCGAGTGGCCAGTTAGGGTGAAAGTCTGCATGGTGCAAGTGGAATACTGGCATGCTTAAGTCAACAAGACAGATTAATCCTTGGTGAGAAAAGGAATCTGTCCAAACCACAAAACACACACTAATGGTCAATGTTTGCAGTTCATTAAACACAAAAAAACACTTGGGCAGCCTGAATAAACGTAATAAAAATGACCTGCAACTGGACCTTTTTAGGGGGTTAAATAGATGATAAACGCTGGGTGAAATTGTGTTACACCTAAAAAGCAAATGTCATGTCAGCCTCCCCATAAAGGTGTTATGACCTGTATTACCTGCAGTCTTTCCCTCCAGCACCTTCCCCAGGTGGTAAAGGGCTTCATCCACATGCAGACCGTGCAGGTCCAGAACATTCTGAGGCAGGAGCGAGGAATTGACCCTCTTAAAGATCTGCACGGCTGCCCGATGATTCGCTTCCTTCATCTTCTGCCCGTGAAGATGACCCTTAAAGATTGTGGCGTACAGAGGCACAGTAAGCCAGGACACCTGCGATCACTGCGGTCCAGCAGCCTCCATTAAGTCTTGGCTCATTAACCAGGTCCCAGTCACCCACCTGCTGGGAATAGAAGCTGGCCACCTGCTTCCTGCCCTGGCTGTATGCATCAGCTGCCTTGCTGAAGCATTCCTGCTGCTTCTCCCTCTGCAGCGCGGCCTCGGCACGGAAATCCTCATACTCCGGGTCCTCTGTGTCCTGGAACTGCGTCCAGGGTGGCTCTGGATCCTTCATCTTTGGCCTCTGAGGGAGACGATGATCGGTTGGCTCGCGGACGGTACGCCTGGGAGAGTCAAGTGCCTGAGTGGAGATACCCACGCTCTCTTTGCTGGGGTTCCTCTCCGCGTCCCTGAGCGAGGCAACTTCGGGGGCCAGCACAGTCTTCACCGGCCCTTGGTCCAGGATCGACTTGAGGAACTGCTCGGTCTGCTCCAAAGAGTAGCTGCCGGGAAAAGGATGCCAGACTGCGGAGTCAGCGGGAATTTCATGTCACTCAAGACATGCTGGCAGATAACCATACATCAGACAGAGGGGAGGAGCTGCAGCCAGGAGCTGAACGTTGAGTATGAGCCGCAATGGGGGAGGGGCTTATAACAGGGGGTTCATTATCATCTGATACCCCAACCCAAACCCTTATTATAAACTCCTCCCAGCCCATGTGGTAAACCCTTCTTACTCGACAATGCCCACCCTACTAGACCAGGGTCATTCAAATCCCGGTCCTCGAGGTCCAATCCCTGTTGGTTTTCCAGCCTTCCTTTACCTGTGGGCCAGGTGTTAAGCCTCTGACCAATTGGAATCAGTAATTATTAAACTAATTACCTGAGATAACTGAAAACAAGGCCTGGATTTGGAATCAAGGTCCAGATGTGAAGAGCCCTGCACTAGACACTTGACTACCAGCTGCAATGATACATACTTCAAACGGAAGACATTACAAAACCCTGCGAAAGTAGAACTTAAAAAGAACTGATTTTATTACAGACGACATTTTAACGCGACTGTATTTCCAAGCCTACTTGTGGTCCCTGAACATGTCCTTAAGGAAGTGCCGGTCGATCGCAGGAAACATGCTGTAAAGCTGCTTCTCCTTCAGCAGGGCGGCGCCGTCTCTCTTGCCCAGCTCCACGTGGTTTGATCGGTACTACAGAGGCCAATGAGAGCGATTTCTCAGAACTACCTGATTACGTTTTGCGTCATTCGTACAACACTCCATTGCCAGTCTACCTTTTCCAGGTTGTGCTGCAATGCCTCTTCCTCAGACATGATGTCTCGCAGGGATGTGTGGCTCAGAGGGGCATTCCAATGGTCCATGAAGGGCAGATTTTCCAAAGCGTCCGGCTGACGGAGGAACGCCATGCCATCTGGACTAAGAAACTGAAACTTTCCCAAGGGA
Organism: Pollimyrus isidori; assembly: GCA_019775955.2. Classification (NCBI taxonomy): domain Eukaryota; kingdom Metazoa; phylum Chordata; class Actinopteri; order Osteoglossiformes; family Mormyridae; genus Pollimyrus; species Pollimyrus isidori. The sequence goes on from JABFDZ020000054.1 coordinate 1,723,984, forward strand.
ACGGAACCTGAAAAACATTTCCAATACAATACGGGGTTTATACAGATAAAAATGGAAGGTCAACAGGTCATTCATAAACGGAATTTTGTACACAGGCATGCAAGCAAGATGCTGTACTCACCTTCCTGAAGAAACTGGTAGAAAAGTGCTTCCTGTCTGTGTCGTTCCTGTGAACACAACATTTCGTACTCTGAAGAGATAAAAAAAATAAAAAATACCCCACCGTTATCGTAACACCCACACTCCAGTATTTACAAACCTGTATGGTGTCCTTCCACTTCCGGTGAAGAAGTTGGGCCAAGTTCAGATCAATCTGTACTGCACAGTCCTCAGGGGTCAAAGCACCTGGGGACAGCAAAATAAGAACTCCATGTGAGTGCCGACTGCATGGTAAAAGTGGACCTTCTGAAATAACTCAACAACATTTCCAGCTTCTTGCTCCTTTGTTACCTGGATCAATGCCCACAGGTCCAAAGAGCTCACTGAGCTGCAATGCGAGCTCTGTGGGTAGCTTGAGCTCCAAGGACTGAATATCCACTGGCATGGATTGCTGCTTGGCAGGCTGATCTCTCTGGTTTTCCATTTTCAGCTTCTCCTTTGAGTGCTCCTCCTCTTTCTTATTTAGCTTGTCAAACCGTCCCAGACTAACAGGCTCCTCAACTTGGACGTCATGTGTTGCAACATTGCTCTCATATTCAACCGCCCAAGAGCCTGCCTGCTCCTCTGGTTTCTGTGATGCAGATGCTGCAATGACTTCATTGAACTGGTCCTCGCTGAACCCTTTCAGATCACCCAAAAGAACGTCTGATTGTCTAGAGCCCATAGATGAAGGCATGATGATGTCCAGTGAGGGACAATGAGCCAATGGTGCCTCTGGTACAGGAATACAATTAATGGGTCCCTCTTTGGATACTGGTTCGATGGTTCCAAGGCAGTTCTCCGATATCAGCATGTCATTCTGCGTACTTAACCGCTCAGCATCAGCATTGTGGCCCACTTCCTCCGTAGAAAGTCCAGCTAGCATCTGAAGGTCAGCATCCAGTGTTGGATTATGGACCTCTGAGCAAATGAGGGCGGTAGACTGCTCAGCACTTAAGACTGGACCATCTGTACAAAAGGATTCAACAGCCGCGTACAAGCTATTGCCAGCAGGCCGACTGACAATACCTGGCCCTAGAGCATCTCCATTCTCATCATCCTTGAACAGCTGCTCACCAGAGTCTAAGAGTAGATTGGTGGTCCACTCCATGTCTTGGTGACATTTTTCATACAGGTCCTCCAGAGTATCAAAGGAGACTAGCTTGAAGTGTCGGCTGAGGATCTGCAAGTCCTGGAGCTTATTGTTGCCACTGCTTAGCTCCTGCTCCTCTACCTGAGCACCCTTGTCGTGCACCACACGGTATGGCACATCCGGGCAGTCAGAACACTCCTGGGCTCCGGCTGGCTTGGGAAGAAAGCGGGTGGAATCTCCTTTCATCACCTTCACCCCAAGGCCATCCGTGTTGGCCTGACACTGTCGGTCAAGCCTCCAAAGCAGAGCAAAATCCTGCGGGTTAGTCTGTGTAGCACAGCATCTCCAGATGGTGCTAGATGTTGGCCGTCCTGGGAATGCTGCATATAAGGAAGTCGATAGAGGTGACTCAGGCGGGACCTGGGGTGCACAGGGGCTATTGTTAGAGAAGGTGAGGGCTAGCCTGCAATGCTTCCCTGACCTGCGGTTCTGCCTGTGCTTACGCTCCTGACTGCCCCTGGGAGAGGAAACAGTTGGGCTGCCTTCCGTCTCTGCTGCTGAAGTAGATCCAGGAGTTACAGGTTTCCCAACAGTGCTCCCAGAAGGACTTTGAAGTTCTTCCAATTTTCCACTCTGGAATTCCTTGCTTATCCCAGTAGAGCAACTGCTACCTTCCCCGGTCAAAGACAGTCCGTTGTTTTCCTCTACTGTGGCACAAATGGCGCTAACACTTTCTCCTGTTGCTGGGAACTGCGGTACCATGTTTTCAGCCATCGCCTCGCCATCTGTCCAGTCTGCCACACAATCTAGCAGCTCAGGCTTGCTCTCCCTGCCCAATCCCTGGCTTCCCTCTTTGCTGGACAAAGATAAATTCAAGGCCTCTTCCACACCAGAGCCAGCTTCAAGAGTTAAGTCCTCAAAACTTGAGTGCACCGCAGAACCAACCAGGGAGCTTCCGTGGGAGTCCACTGCGTGATTTTCACATGTTCCGGAAGAGTCAACGCTGACTTCTAACATGTCTAGCAGTTTCTGAAGCTCTCTCATTTGTGAGCCAGCGTCTCCACCCGAATCGCCACCACAGCCCTCCAGCCGACTGTCCTCCTTCTCCCTTGTCCTCCGCTCCCTCTGCTTCTGAGCCTCCAAGGGCCAGTCACCCACAAAATCCATCAACTCCAGGTGTGTCTCATCGACAACTACAATGTCAGAGTCTTCACTTCTTGTGTCCCCTACACTGACACACTCTAGTTGGAGAGTGGCTTGGTCCTGCAGGACATCATTAGTGCCGTCTACCTGCATGATGCAGCCCCTGCCACGCTTTACTCTTTGGCCAATTGACTCAAAAAAGGCCACAGGTTTATCATTCTCTCGGTCCTCTTGGCCGGTCTCTGGGGTCCACTCTGAGGCCAAGGCCTGGCTTCCTCCCAAAGTACCTGAGCAGCTGTCCGGGTCCCAGTCTGTAGCCCACGGCTCTTGCAGCTCAGCACCGTGCACTTCTGGAGCGCCACCCTCATGAGAATCCTGCCCTTTCGCCAACAGGGGCTCACTGGCAGTGTGGCCGCTTTCAAAACATCCAACACCACTACTGCCGGTCCCATCATTTGTGGAACTCCCTCCAACTGAAGACACGTCTGGCAAGGAGGAGAAGAGCTGGAAATTTGCCTTCATCAACCCTAGGTTCAGGTAGGGCTCTTCCACAACGTCTGGTTTCACATCAGATGATGAAGGCCTGCACAGAAACACAAATAAAGCCATCAGCCTGCTACAAAACTTGTCTTTCTACACAGACACTTTTCAAAACAATTCGCCAATATGCATGATGGCCACATGGATGAACTACATTAATTTCAGAGGTATAACAGCGGAGGGCTCACTGTGACAGGCTGCTCTCTTCACGGGGCAGCTTTGCACTACTGCTACCTGGTACCGGAGACTTTGTCCCAAATGAACGCATGATGCACTCCACAGAGACATGCCGTTTATAGTGATCCAGCATGTACCTGATCTTCTCTTTTCTGACCCCGTGCTTATTGCGTCTATGGAAAACAACATGTGAAGCGTGATCATCAAGGAAGGCTTCCGAAACCAATTAGTCATCACTAATACACAGTACCTCCTATTTCCCACGGACTTTTAAAAAAAAAAAAAAAGTGACGTGTGCCAAAGGGAACTAACCTCTGCCTCGATGAAGACAAAGTCTGCATGGCAACACCAAGTATAACTCTACATTGTAAAATGTCTCCTTAAGTACGACATACCTCTCCAGCTCTCTTGGTTTGAATTTCCACCAGGTATCAGGCTCACGAAACATGACCTTGAAGTTATACTGAAGAGCCTGCAAATTTATTTCAAGATTTTATGTAAATAAGGATGACATATTGGGTTCAAGGAGGAAATTGGGTAACAGGTGGCAGAGTGAGAAGTTCAGATGGGCTCTTATGACCATAATGGCTGAGCTGAGGCAGACCTGCTTAGGCCTGAGGAGATATGTCCAACGGAGTCACGACAAACCTACCAGACTCACGTAGGGTTTCATCTCCCAGCGCTGCATGTTGGTGTTGTCGATGATAATGGGAGATAATCCCTTTTCAAAACACTCCTTGGCTAGGAGGCAGAAAAATCAAACAAAAAAAAGAGTCATATGTTATTTTCAAAGGCATAATAATGTTCATTGCCCATTAGCAGAAATTACAGTACTGTTAGTAAGCCACAAGCTGAAATGTAGGCAATCGTAAATGACTTCTATTAAGAGACAAAAAAAAGCAAACAAAAGACTATAGCCAGGGGAGTACCTACACATCCCGGCCCCCCTGACAAAATGTCGCCCTCGGCCCCTGCTTGGGATGTCACTTTCAGTCTCTCAAATGATTTTGCTGAGCAAGGAGGATTTTGGGGCCCTTATGAAGTGCTACCCCCCCCACTCCCGAATCTGTCATGGTGCAAGCAAGTACACAAGTGTTTCATATGAGTTCCATCCATCCATCCATTTTCCAAACCGCTTATCCTTACTGGGTCGCGGGGGGTCCGGAGCCTATCCCGGAAGCAA
>JABFDZ020000054.1:1728357-1749113 GCA_019775955.2 Pollimyrus isidori
GGTCCGGAGCCTATCCCGGAAGCAACGGGCACGAGGCAGGGAACAACCCTGGATGGGGGGCCAGCCCATCGCAGTTTCATATGAGTTCTTACTTTAAAATTTTACTGACAAAACACCCCAATGTCGATCACAATAGCTATACCTCGCTTATGATTCCACTCATGTGCTTCTGCAAGTTCTGAAGGGTCATAGTGGTAAAATCCATCACGATGGAAGTAGTCATCAGTACTTAACACCACACCACCGGGGTTCTCTTGCAGAATGTTCCTGAACACAATGACAAACGCGAATTAGTCCATAGGAATGCATGACATATTGTGATATATTCTTGGTAATACGGCACCTTTGCAATAATTACCAGGGCTTGAGTAATCTGTATAAATTCTGCGTATCCTTTATGTTCATTAAAAATCAGTCAGCAGGACAAGCCACATACTACTGTTTTGGTAAAGCATAAACAGATAAACACTGAGGTAGCAGTAAATAAAGGAAGAGCTCGACAGGCACAACATTCTTTCAAAGAGAAGATATTGTGGATAAGCAAGGTAAAAAGACGACAATGATGTGGTGGTACTTTATGCAGTTTAATGTCCGACACGTTTATGAAACATAACGATAGGCAGAATTTATACGGATTACTAACTTTAGGACATTAGAATACATCACATCGCTATCGTAGGTGTACTACTAATCTACTTACCAAATTGTGGACATAAGTAAACATCCATACAGTACCGGAAAGTTGGGGTCTGGACAAACGTTTACACCAGTCATTTAAAACCCTACTGATTATTGCACGTGGCATATAATTGTAATGAGACATTGAGCAGCACTGTTATTCATTAAAGAGGGTTGGCATCTTAACCATCAGGGAATTGGAAAAAGTCTGATCTGGGTCACATCCTGACAGTACCTGGCCAGTGTCGATTTTCCAGACCCTGGGGCTCCTCTCAACAGCACCAGCAAGCGGCCAATCAAACGGTTCGATCGGACCTGCGGTAGAGCTTTGGGGGCGGTAGACACGGTCCAAGATTTTGGTACGTTGGCTGCAGGCATCATGGGTGGCTGCTGTGCAAAACTGTGGCCCAACCAGTAGGGGGCGCACGGAAGATTCCAAGGCCCTGGATTCACCACCGGGACGACGAAGGGTGGGGTGGCGGTTTGAGATGTTACACCGCTGGGGTCAGATCTTGCATGCTGCACGCCTGCAGAGGTTGCGACGTGAGGGCCCTTTCTATAGGCTTGGAAAGCAGAGGAGTGGTCAAGTCCTGCCCTTGAGGAATTGCTGCTTGCAGGCTCAGAGGTCAGATGGCTAAAGTCCAATATTTTCAGAGGCTCTTTGGAACTTGCTGTTCCTATAACACTGAGGCCACTCAGAGGGGAGCAGGACCCAGAGCTATTCGAGGCCCCGGACCCAGTGTCTGTGTGAGAGGTTTGAACGCTGGACTGGAGCAGCTCTGGCAGGGCCTGGTGGGCCTCTGGCAGCGGAAGTGAGGAGGACGAGGACAGCGCCGAGATGCTCGCGAGCTCCCTGTCAACGAGCATGTCGAAATCTGCAGTGAGGTGTGTCCCAATTCCATCCAAGTTCTTGCCCTGAACCCCCAGGGCTCTGCTGGCAGGTGATTCAGGCACAGTGTTACCCAACACGGGTCTTGGCTCCAAAAGCGCAGCAGCAGTTTCGAACCCTGAGACACTGCAAGGAGGAAATTCAGCCGTCTCAGCAGACATCTCCAGCATAGAATCCATTGCCTTCTCCACTGTGAAAGGAATGTTCCAAAAGGAAAAATGTTAGAGGAAACAAATAACCAAACCAAACTCTGTAATGGAGATCCGGTGCAGATCTTAAGGAGTGTGCTTTAGCTCACATTAATAGCCACATTTTACAGGTTTAGAAAGGTGAAGTAAAGTTCCAGGCCAACAGATCCAAAAGTCTCACGTGGTGCGGTACTATTTAAGGAAACGGTCTGCAGTGGAAGCAGCAACACATAACATAAATAACATATAAAACACAACCCACTAGGCAGCCTAATGTCCTGACAACCTCACCTTTCGAGATCAAATATTAGCAAGGTGAGTCCGATGGCAGTTTTAAGACCAACATGCTGAGCCACCTCTCCATGACCGCCACAGTATCATAATTTCCTACCTGCTTGTTTACCACCAACAGAGCCTACTGGGGTACGATCGGCTACGTGGCGGGCACAGACTAAAAAGAAGCAGCCACCTGCAAGTCTTTTATAAAACGTTATCTTTAAATAACCACTTTTGACAACTAACGTGTAAAACGTGCGGGACGTGCACGCCCCAGAACGCAGTAGACCGTATCTTTCAAACATACCGGCATGCAAACAAAACTACAGCACTGATCCATCCTACAACCGCTAACCCTAAAGCACCGGGAGGGGGGGCGCCTGGCTGTCTCGAAGGTCGGTCCCTTAGTACCAGCTTCACGTTACCTTTGAAGTCGCACTCGGCCAGAACCATATAAACGACCTCGGGATCCAAGTGTGCAAACATTTCCTGCATGCTCTTCACCACTTCGTCATTCCGTAAAACTGCGCTCGGATCAGCAATCCTGATCGTACCAGTGTCCCCAGGACCCACTCCAGCCTTACTGGACATTCCCGGAACTCTGGTCGGGCTCTGAGCGTTTTTCTTCTTTTTTGGCATCCCGGAGTAAAACAAGACGTCGGCTAACTATTCTTCTCCCCCGCTAGTAACAACCCAGACGGTGCCTGGCATTAAACTTAAGAGGTTGGGAGAAAAACAAACACTGCCAACGCGCCTTAACACAAAATAAACATAGAGTTTAAGTGAGAGCGTCCCAAGAGGCCGGATGTAGAACTGCAGCGATTGGACGCGTTGTCGCCATGTGTGATATTCAGTCCTGCTTATTAAAAGATGCACATTCTGCACCGGCCATAGTGCTTGGTTTTCTTCTATTTTTAATGTTTTAAAAAACCTAATCAGATTGTTCTGGTCTCCATTATATCATACATGATCGGAGGTGTTCTCACAAAATTACTCAACAAAACATATGTCATATCAAAATTACTGGCTGTTAGCTAATAACCAATTAAATACGCCTAATCGTATTAGGTGAATGCAACCTGGATTCCTATATGAAAGTGAAACAACGGTAATTCACTGGGGGCGATATACCAGTCCTGTTTCAGGCATTATTTACTCAAATTTATTAGGCAAAAAATTAAATCATTACGAAAGTCCTTATTAAAGAAGGAAATAGACTGTCAGTAATATTTTTTTTTGGCAGACAAGTAGTAGTAGCTAGATAATGTAAGCATTCCTTTCCGATTTTGTATCACCCTAACAGGGCAGACTGAGACGGTGCCCAGTGCGTTGCTTTTTGGAGGGCTAGTCTGCAGACTACCCTGCTCAAACAAACCTTATTCAGCTCACCAGCCATTTTCCAGGTTTAGCAGGAGCGCTTAAGCAAGACTGGCCTCCCAGCATCGGAACTGGGGAACCCTGCAAGGCCACTCGATCCTCACAACGCCTGATGTGAAAGTTACTTTTGAATCGCCTTTCCTCTCACTTCCACCCCCTCCATTTTCCTACCGTAGTACCGACTTCAGACTGTTGGTGGCGCTGTGCTTTTATTTTCCGCAGAGACGGTGAGAAACTGCACTGTCTGAAAGAAGGAGCTTTGTGCTGCAACTAAAAAAACCCTGCCAAAAGCAAACTCGTACGCTAAAACACGGTATCCATGAGGTAAATATGGCAGGGAGGGTCTGATCAAGCCGACGGACCGGACGAACCTACCTCGGCTGGATGTGAGGCTGCCTGCATTTAAGAGTTTAATCTACCACCGAGGTACTTGGGCTATTTATACCAATTCCGATTCGTCTTGTTAGATGGAAAAAATCAAAGTTCGCAGAAGGGGAAAAAAATCACTGTATAAATATAAGGTCGGTAAATGTGATGGTCCGTAATTCGAAGTTGGAGAATTAAGTAAAATTAGCTATCAGCGTCTTCACTGCGTGAAAAGTTGGTGCTGTGTTAAGGAGCTCGGCGGGGTGACCGAGGGTGTTTTTCAGTAAGAAATCAGGAGCTTGTTAAAATCAAAGTGCAGGCTGGTTGTGCTCCCGGTTTTCTTTACCATCCGCACGATGCGTGTGAGCCAGCCGCCCTCAGCGCTGTGCGGCCTACCGTGGCTGCAGGCCGCCCGCTCCGTGCCTATTCAGCGTAGCTATGCTAGGCTAGGCTAGGCTCCGCTATACTATGCTACGCTAGGCGCTATCCAGCTTCTTCTCTTTTCGGACTGTATTTATTTCGTTTTTCGACAGTGGAGGGGAAACCGTATATTTTTTAAAATAAACGTTTGAGTGGGTGGAAAAGTTGACGTGATCTTTTTGGAAATTCATTGTGAAAGCAGTACTTTTATAAATTAATGTAATGAAAGAGAATGGGCAGCTAGCTCAGATTATTGGGCGAGAGCTGAGCGCCTGTGCCGTCGCCTGCACTATTGGTTCCTGTTGTCGCTTTTGGTGACTTTTTACAAACGTAAACCTGACCGGGGCTTTGGCTCTGTCCTCCATTTAGCTGGCCTGGGATTTTATTTCGTCAAGGGAATCTTTTTAAATTTGTTTTTGTCGGGGTAAAAGTGTTGAATTTACGGCGATGAACTTTTGTTTTCTGACCTATAGAGGGCAGTAGAGGAGCGCAGGGACGCCACGCCGATGAGAATGGAGTTCCCGCAGCAGCAGAAAGCGGCGGAGGGCAAAATAACTTACCCCCCAGGGGTGAAAGAAATCACCGACAAAATCAGCAACGATGAGGTGGTCAAACGGCTCAAGGTCAGTGGGAAGCTACTCTTTTGCGCCATCACACTTTGTTGAATTTGGATGCATGTGTACATGTGCCGTAACGGAGTTATTTTGGGAAGGCCTGATTGAGACTTACTTCCTAATTTATTCTACAGATGTGCATTTGTAATGTGAGCGTTTCCCGCTGGTTTCAGGATAACAATCTTTTTGGCCTTTTAAACCATCATTTTGTGGTACCTTTTATCTGTTTATGGTAGTATGTCGGCCTAAGATGCACCTTGGTTTAATATGGTTTCTATTTTTATAGCCCGTACTATGTTTAATACTTGGATCTTTCAAGTTTCACTTGTTTTGGATGTCTAATATTTCCTTCTTTGGTCATATTAGAAGTCGTCCAGCCAGCCTTCACCTACCATTTACAATCTGTGCTAGACTTTGTTCACCTTGCAACAGAGCAGAGGTTATAATCTATGTTTTAGAGACCCAAAATTAAGATTTCCCCCCCAAGAGATGTTCCCGTCATCTCTGATTTTAAACTGCACCTGTGTTTAGCACCTAGGTAGTACATATTTTTCACCATTAGATCAAAAAGAATAAAACAAAGCTGTATCTGAATTTTACTTATAAATGTATTCGTAGTATTTTAATTAACATGGTACTATAGAAACTGCCTCATCTTTCCTGTGCGTCTTATTTTCAAGGGGATTTTCTGCTGTTATTTCGTATGCAAAACTCATTGGCAATTAGACAAGCACCAGTTGTAACAACGTTCAAGCAAGACAGGTTAGACATGCATTAAAAAGGCTGCTTTTTTTTTTTTATCGAATATGGCTGGGGTAAATCGGTGGTTTTCAACTGCTGGCTCCCAAGACCATTTTAAGTGGGTTGCAGATTTTTAAATTTTAGAATACATACCCCCCATGGAATAAATACTGTAGGTGTTGAGGCAAACCATTTGAGAATTACTGGTGTAAAGGGTTCTGAGGGCGGTTAAGGGACATGGCTCTGTCTGCAACTGCCACCAGCAGATTGGTGAACACATTGGTCACATAGTAGATTCTCCCCTACCCCCCAAACAGGGCCTGTTGCTGTCACTTGTTGCCAGGGTGATGATCATTAATGAAAACTTTTAAGAAAAAAATTAGCATGAAAAAGATGACTAAATGAAAATTGAATTCTGAAACTATATGGAATCAAAAACAAATGTGCAATACTTTCTATTCCCATTTTTAATGCTGTTTCGCTAATGAAACTGTTAGTGTGTCTTTAATGATCATTAATAGTACCCATTACATGGTGTGCCGGCTTTAAGGACATTAGAGAATGGTACATGAATACACAATGCATATTATGTACTAAAGATCAAACACATAAAGTTCTACATCTGGCAATCCTTAGAAATAAAATCACTGAAACTAAAACAGACTAAATGGAAATGTCTAAAAACTAATAAAAATAATATAACAATTAAGACTAAACTGGATTTCAAATGAAAATGCATACAAAAAAAATCAAAAATGTAATAGCACTGGTTGTTGTTAATCATATGTTAGATTTTTTTCCAGTTTTGTGAGAATAGTACTCCTATGAATGGTGTCCTCAAACTGCAAATCAGTCCTAGCCTTGATAGTCGTGTAATAGCTGTGATTGGTGACTACTCAGATTTTTACTAAATATCTAAGCAGTTTAACGTTTCAAATTTCATCATCATGTGTACACATACGCTGTATGTGTGTGTAGCAAAATGCATTACGGGGCTTCTTAAATTGCAAAAAAAACATTCCAGCTTGTAGCTATATTTTCGGTAGGATTTTGTGTAGGATTGTTTGTGAGGATGTAAAATAAGATGCATGGAGTTGTGTGAAGTCCATAAAAGGGGCACGTTAGCCATTAGGGCAGGCTTTTCATATCCGGCCTTCGATTGCAAATCCAGTCCGTGTTTTCAGTTCTTCCAGGTAGTTTGTGTAATAATTACTGATTTTGATTGGTCAGAGGCTTCACACCTAGCTCATGGGTAAAAGAAGGCTGGAAAATAAGGCAGGGCTCGGACCTTGAGGACCGTGATTTGAATAGCCTTGCTTTGGGGGTCCTTGTTTAGTATATGGACAGCCGGAATGTAGAATGAATGATTGTAGAAAAAATAAGAATGAGAACAAATGTGCACCATAGTACAGACTGATGTCTTCACTAGTAGCTGACTGCTCCTCCAGCACACAGCTCTGTGGAGCCTCCGAGCAGCTCACACTCTCTGCCCATCCCCCCCTCCCCACTTTCCTGCATGCTCATTGGCTGACACACTTGCTGCTCTGTCACTAGCAGCTTGAGTAGATACAGCATACTGCCTCGGGGTACTTGGCTTGCTCCTGGGTCCTAAAGACGTCATTCATTTGAAAGGCATGTGTTCTTCTAGTGCTGAGCTCCTGTAAAATGAGATGTGAATGAAATGTCAGGTGTAATTTAGTTAAAGGGGTTACAAGCTTGCTGTTTTTGGTGTAATTTGTTCTGGGGCATTTCCAGGGCTACTTTTGCCATTTCTGATTTTTTTTTTGGGGGGGGAGGGGTTGGTTGGTAGGGGTTTAGGGCTGATGTGTAGGCAAGCTTCTGACACTGGAGCGTGACTCATTGAAATTGGCTTCCAAAATGGCCATACCGATTGAGATTTCCTCAAAGATAGAACTGGTATGCATGAAGATGATTCTACTCTTGAAATTGCATATATAAAAATGTACAAATGCAGGGTTGCTAATAATATTAGATCAGGGATCTGCAACAGTTTTCCTCCCAAGGGACCAAATTCCATCATCAAGACTATCTGGATTTAATAGAATTTTAGTCCGGATGTGGAGTGGAGTCGGCCAGTTTGGTGACCACTGCTCTAGGGTCTTTCTGAAGTCTTCATGGTGGAGCTCATCACCTTTCATTCTCACCAAGATGGTGGTGAAGACCTTCATGGACATGGACCAGGACTCCGAGGACGAGAAGCAGCAGTACCTGGCGCTCGCCCTGCACCTGGCATCTGAGTTCTTTTTACGCAACCCCAACAAGGACGTGCGGCTGCTGGTGGCCTGCTGCCTGGCGGACATCTTCCGCATCTACGCCCCCGAGGCGCCCTACACGTCCCATGATAAACTGAAGGTGCACGTGCTCACATACACACAGCGTCCTGACATTCACTTGGAACTATAATACACTCCTCGCCCATGGCAGCCTGAACATACAGGCATCCCTAAGTCAAACCCCTAAAGCTTGAGGCCCTCTTTCCCAACATCTCTGTGGGCTTTCTCCTCTTCTGAATGCCAGCAGCTTGGCTGCCAAACCTCCAGTACTGTATGAACCCTCATTAAAAGCCAGAATTCATTGCTCCACACTTCCACTTTAAGTATTTCCAGCTGTGCGGTGTCATCCTGTTTTTGTGGAAAGGGGGCTGAGATGTTATCATTCTCCAGTATGGATTCTTGTGGTATTTTTACACCCCCCCGTATTTACTATTCATTCTCCCTCAGGACATTTTCCTGTTCATCACCAGACAGCTGAAAGGTTTGGAGGACACTAAAAGTCCTCAGTTCAACAGATACTTTTACCTGCTGGAGGTGAGTGGGGTCATTTATTCATTGGAATGTTTTTAGCAAATGCTTTTTTCTCCCCTTCAGGCATGTTACACATACAGTCCTGACAAAGTCTTTGGACTCTTCCTTAATTTGGTAAAAATATTACAGATTTATTGGTTTAATAAATTTTATTACATTATTTTGTTGGCGAGGGAAAAAAAAAAACAAATTTAAGTAGAGCATTCATGTAGCAGTACTGACATTGCTTGTCAGTAGACTTAAGTCAATTAATTTGCAACATTTTCACAGAATTAAGCAAGTAATTAAGACATTCTGTAAGCACTGTATACTGCCAAAGAATGGCAGGTAATGAAGGCTGTGGCTGATGACAGCACATCCTCTTTCAGTGCCACATTACACTGAGAAAAGTCTTCTGGTCATCAGAGCTGTGGCAAAAATAGACTGGAGTCTGGGTTACACCTTGGCTGATCAGTGAAAACAAACAAAGTGAAAAAGGCCCCTGGAAAAGTGAAGCTGGGGGAGAATGTTCTCTGAATGTGACGTTCCACCTTCGTGGTGGTCGATGACTCCTGTGATGTTCCGCCTCTTTTTCGCAGAACCTTGCCTGGGTCAAGTCTTACAATATCTGCTTTGAGCTGGAGGATTGCAACGAGATCTTCATCCAGCTCTTTAAGACCCTCTTTTCTGTCATAAAGTAAGTTTAGAATGCGATGACCACGCTGATTTAAAAACTTTTTTTGCAGTGATTGTTCTTTTCATTTAGTTTTCTCGCCGCATGTTTTTCCAGTAGTAAACTTTCTCAGTAAAACCACAGTGTGAAACCATCTGCTATGCAGACTTTAGCCATTTGTGGTATTCGTCTGGCAAAGTTAACCACTGGTAGCCTGTTGAAAGTCTACAAATAATATATTTACTAGGGTTCAGTAAATCCAGTGTTGAACTTCTGGTCAGTGGACCTGTAACAAATAGCAGGTTTTCAGATGTAATGACATTCGCGTATAAATTAGCCAACCAACATTCTCTGTCCCTTCCTTCCGTAAATAATGTTATTGTGCATTAATCGTTCTTGTGTTAGCATCCAAGTTTGCATTGACCGTCTCCTCTCAATGCTTCAGTACCAGCCACAACCAGAAGGTACAGATGCATATGTTGGACTTGATGAGCTCCATCATCACAGAGGGAGATGGTGTCACCCAGGAGCTGCTAGACACTATCCTCATCAACCTCATTCCTGCTCACAAGGTAGGTGTGAGGTTTTCCTCAGAGTACGGCGCTCATCATGCTACATGTCATCATGCTTTATCGAGTGACGGTCTTGTGTTTGCAGAATCTGAACAAGCAGGCCTATGATCTCGCTAAGGTACTTCTGAAGAGAACTGTTCAAACCATCGAAACGTGCATCGCAAATGTAAGCGTCTTACCGTGCCACGATGGTCTGATCGCTACTGGTGTACAGCTGAACGGGGCTCATTGCCTTACCAATGCGCTCTTTTTCAGTTCTTCAACCAAGTGCTGGTCCTGGGCAAGTCGTCCGTGAGCGATCTGTCAGAGCACGTCTTTGACCTGATCCAGGAGCTGTTCGCCACAGACCCCCTCCTCCTGTTGTCCGTCATGCCTCAGCTGGAGTTCAAGCTTAAGGTGATTCCGCCCTTTGAGTTTTTGGGCAGAAGTCGGATCCCGATTGACAGATGATGATGATGATGATGATGATGATGAGCTTGTCTTTCGGGAGTCAACTATAAGAGTGTAGGCTTGATGAAGGGGAGCAGCATGACTTTACCATGGTGCTGTACATGAGCTGGTTCTGCTCATACATTGAGGAGTTGGGTGTGGAGTCCTACTGCTCACGAGTAGAGGTGTCCTTTGAGGGGTGAGAAATGGCTCCAGGAAGGACACACTATTTTAGTAGTCTGGCTCAGCAGGTTGTGGATGTGATCTGAAGGTCATCGGTTCAGATCCCACGGTCGGTAGAGTGATTTCACAGTTGGGCTCTTGTGCAAGACCCTTGACCTCCAGTTGCCTCAGTGAAGGTGTGTTTTGCTTTGGGTAGGAGCAACGTAAATGTCGGTTTTGTGTGAGACTGCATAGGCAGAGTGACAGGAGCTTTTGGGGAAAGGATGCTGCATGTGTGCATTTAAAAGCAAGCATGAACCTGCTTGGTACTGTATCCTTATTTGCTCATGTCCTCATGCTGTCCCTCGGTGTCCCATTCCTGTTCAGAGCAATGACGGCGAGGAGCGGCTAGCAGTGGTGCGACTGCTGGCTAAGCTGTTTGGGGCCCGAGACTCCGAGCTGGCCAACCAAAACCGACCACTCTGGCAGTGCTTCCTGGGAAGGTGTGACTCTAAATGTCTTGGTGGGGCATTCTGCTTTATCTGTTGTATTGTCAGCGCTGTCGTCACTTTCAGTACAGAAATGGGGGAGAAAAGCTTCAGATTTCAGAAGTAAAATGACTGCCGTTTCTATCAAAAATCCCAAACATTTTGTTGTATTGGGAAACCATTTTGAAGTTTTTTTTTTTTTTTTTTACCACCCCTCTCTCAAGGGTTAATGATATCCACGTTCCCGTCAGACTGGAGTGCGTGAAGTTTGCCAGTCACTGTTTGATGAACCACCCTGATTTGGCCAAAGATCTTACAGGTGGTCAGACATTGGGTATTATACACTTAAAATGCCAAAATCACGTTGCAGAGATTCTAAGGTGAAATTGGTCGGGACACGGCTGAACCATGATGTATCCTGACACTGTGATTGTCATAGATTACCTGAAGGTCCGGTCACATGACCCTGAGGAAGCCATCCGTCATGATGTCATAGTAACTATCATCAACGCTGGGAAGAAGGACTTGAACTTAGTGAATGACCAGCTGTTGGGATTCGTACGCGAGCGGACGCTTGATAAGAGGGTGGGCGTTTCTCTCCTCGGCCAATCATGTTGCATGTCACACCTGCTCGCTGCTGTGACCCTGACCTTGCCCCGTCTGCTCGCAGTGGCGTGTGCGCAAGGAGGCCATGATGGGCTTGGCCCAGCTGTTTAAGAAGTACTGTCTGCACCACGAGGCTGGCAAGGAGAGCGCCCAGAAGATCAGCTGGATCAAGGACAAGCTCCTGCACATCTACTATCAAAACAGCATTGACGACAAGTGAGGACCCACAGTGCCCCCTACAGGGTTACAGCACCATTACACTAAAATGTCAGTTGCACATGTGGGAAAGGGCTTTGATCTGGTTTTCTGAGTTCCTCAGTTGAAAAAGTATGAAATATATTTTTGCATGCATTTCTGAGAAACTGGATACAGTGACACCTCTTCCCCACAGGCTAGATGATTCCATTAGTGATTTGAAGTCCAGAAATGGGTAAATGTAAGGTTCTCGGGTGGGAGACTTTTCTCAGCGTTGATGTATGGTGTTGATCCAGCTTTTAGCCACAGTGATGGTTGCTTTGTCAGGTTAACCGGAGTCGTGTGTCAATCTGAAGTGTCCTAAACTGTGTTTATCAGGCTTCTGGTAGAGAAGATCTTTGCACAGTACATGGTGCCTCACAGCCTGGAGACAGAAGAGAAGATGAAGTGTCTGTACTACTTATATGCCTGCCTGGACCCCAACGCCGTCAAGTGAGTCCACCTCTGGCTACCTGCTCCTCGCTGAGCGCTGACAAGGCTGTCATGTGACCGTCCTGTTTGCTCCAGGGCACTGAACGAGATGTGGAAGTGTCAGAACATGCTGAGAAGCGTGGTGAGGGAGCTGCTGGACCTGCACAAGCTGCCGCTGGTGAGAAACCGCTGCTCTATGCTACCCTCTGCTGGGCATCTCCCAGGCGCACACCTGACTCATTGTCCTTACCGTCACAGTCTGAAGCCAACACTGCTGCCATGTTCGGGAAGCTACTCACCATAACCAGTAAGTGTCGTCTGGGGCTAATTCACTAGCCATTCCAACACCACCTGTAGCCCGGAGCAGTGTTTGGATTTTCTGGTTCGCTAGACATGTATTGGCTTACCCGGCACGTTCTCCTTCTCAAGAGAACCTTCCGGATCCTGGCAAGGCCCAGGACTTCATGAAGAAGTTCAACCAGGTGCTGGGAGAAGATGAGAAGCTGCGTTCCCTGCTCGAACAGCTGATCAGCCCCACTTGCTCCTGCAAACAGGCCGAGGTCTGCGTGGTGAGTGCGACGGCCAACCCCACCCCCACCTAATCTTCTGGACATCGCCGCTCATCAATTTGATTGACTGATGAAGAAAACCTTCTGCCTCCAGAGAGAGATCACCCGCAAACTGACGTTCCCCAAGCAGCCCGCAAACCCCTTCCTGGAGATGGTGAAGTTCCTGTTGGAGCGCATCGCCCCAGTGCATATAGACTCTGAGGCCATCAGGTGATGGGGTGGAGCTGTGGGTGGGTAAGGGACAGAGCCAGGCAGTTTGTTAGGTGACTGTGAATGCACGTCTGAGTCATTCAGAGCCGTAAAACCACATTAAGTAACTACAGACGCCGTGGATACAGTAGCCCTGGGTGACCACCTGTTAATGGATGCGGGACAAAAAGCTGAAGTAATGGGGGGCTTTTAGCTAGAGCTTCTTTACAGCACAGCATGACTGTGGATTAATGGGCTTTCAGTGTTATGTAGTAATAGTAGTTGTGGAGGCTTAGTGAAGAGAATGGCTTTTACTTTGTTGGGACACCTAGTGTTAGAATGGTGTAACTGCAGTTGTACTATGCTCTATTGGATGTCAGCTTTGTGTAAATAAGGTACATTTACAGAAATCTGAACATAATAGCTTCCGTTTAATAAATGATCGTTAGGTCGTTTAAAAGGATCGGGTCTGTGGTTAACGGGGCCTTGCCTGTGATGTTGACTTGTGTAGCGCCCTGGTGAAGCTGTTGAACAGGTCCATAGAAGGGACCGCAGACGACGACGACGAGGGCGTGACGCCCGACACCGCCATCCGCTCGGGGCTCGAGCTGCTCAAGGTGCGCACACACGCGTCTCCAGGTTCCCACTTCACTCCCGTACCTGTTGGCCTCAGTTTTGTAGTTCAGCGTCGCGCCTGTCCGGTTCCCCACAGGTTCTGTCGTTCACCCACCCCACCTCCTTCCACTCGGCCGAGACATACGAGTCGCTGCTACAGTGCCTGAAGATGGAGGACGACAAGGTGGCCGAGGCCGCCATCCAGATCTTCAGGAACACGGGCCAGAAGATCGAGACTGAGCTGCCGCACATACGATCGTAGGAATCTGCGCTTCTCGAGTTGCATGGGGTTTATAAAGCGGCCGGTTTTGGGTTCCCTGCTCTATCTCAAAGCTCCCCCGTCACCACTGTCCTGCAGGACCCTGATCCCCATTCTGCACCACAAGGCCAAGAGGGGCACCCCACACCAGGCCAAGCAAGCTGTCCACTGCATCCACGCCATCTTCCACAACAAGGAGGTCCAGCTGGCACAGATATTTGAGGTAGATCTCCTTTTGGCTGGCATGCCGTTGCGGTGTTAGCCGTTGGCGACGGGGCCTGCTGGATACTGGCCCACGTCTGAGGTCTGGAAGGCCCGAGCGGAACAAACGGTTTTGTGCTCCAGAGAGCGTCACGCCTCCATCCCTTCGTCGCCCTTATCTGGTTAATGCTTCCAGTTCGGAAGAAGCTCCTTATTCCTCTCCCTCCCAACAGCCCTTATCCCGCAGCTTAAATGCCGACGTTCCTGAGCAGCTCATCACCCCACTGGTGTCACTGGGCCATATCTCTATGCTGGCGCCAGACCAATTCGCCTCGCCCATGAAGTCCATCGTGGCCAACTTTATCGTCAAAGACCTACTGATGAATGACCGGGTGAGAGGCCTTCATTCATCACTGATGCTGCTTAGTAGCTACGTTAGGTGGCAGGTCCTTGTAGGCTGTGGGGTAGGAGGACTTCGCGGCACTCTTGGGTTGGTGGGGAACTGATCCCATTCTCTTGGAGCCTGTAAACTAGTCCACTTTCCTTCTTTAGGGTCACTATAGTAGCACTGAAGTGGTTGGGTACTTGTTCACACTAAACTTCTGCTCCTCTTTGTAAGTGGGCTATTCTAAGCCACTCAGCTGGGCTGTCTGGTTGCTGGGTTCATGGTCGGCCATATGGGTTGTTCTTCATCTTTGTAGTCGATTGGCAACAAAGTCGGGAAGCTGTGGAGCTCCGATGAGGAGGTGTCCCCAGAGGTCCTGGCGAAGGTAGGACTGGTCATTGGAACCATGCTGTGATCACCATTCGGCCTTCGATGGGATGGAATGACCGATAGGTTGACACTGTCTTCGGTACTACTCTGCGATTGGCCCTCAGGTCCAAGCCATTAAGCTACTGGTGCGCTGGCTGCTGGGAATGAAGAACAACCAGTCCAAGTCGGCCAACTCCACCCTGCGTCTGCTGTCGGCAATGCTGGTCAGCGAGGGTGACCTGACGGAGCAGAAGAAGATCAGGTAGCTGTCTTAGCTCTCTAGTCGGTGGAGGGGCATGTGAGCAGAAGAGCCGGGAGCATCCTCTGTGCATAGTCTGACTGGCCCAAACTCTCCTCTTCAGCAAATCAGACATGTCTCGGCTGCGGTTGGCGGCCGGCGGTGCCATCATGAAACTGGCACAGGAACCATGCTACCATGACATCATTACTCCGGAGCAGTTCCAGTTGTGTGGTTTGGTCATTAACGTAAGTCACCCCACCTGTTCCTACAGCTCCTCCACTGCCTTCCATCAGGGCCGGAGGAGTGCCCGCCTTCACCGCCTCTATGTCCTCTTCTCTACCCGTAGGACGAGTGCTACCAGGTGCGGCAGATATTCGCCCAGAAGCTGCACATGGCTCTAGCTAAGCTTCTTCTGCCCTTGGAGTACATGGCCGTGTTTGCCCTGTGTGCCAAGGATCCGGTGAAGGAGCGCCGTGCCCATGCCCGCCAGTGCCTGCTGAAGAACATCAGTGTGCGTCGCGAGTACATCAAGCAGAACCCTGTAGCCCATGGTGAGCCGCCGGAGTCGCTAAGCTTTGAGGAGCTTGATTAATCTGCATATAGTGATCATCTACATCAAATGATCAGGCACTATCAGATTTTCCCTGAGGTTCAGATGTGGAGTGCTCATTCATTTTGTCGGGTGTTCTCTGCTCATTTCATCTTCCAGAGAAGTTACCCTCACTTCTGCCAGAGTACGTAGTGCCCTACATGATCCACCTGTTGGCCCACGACCCCGATTTCACCAAGCCCCAGGACTGCGACCAACTCCGTGATCTCAAAGAGTGAGTGGACTCGGTTCTGCATCTCCCAATTGGCCTGAAGTGCTGTATCACATGGCACTGACAATTATCGACCTCACCCCCATCTCAGGTGCTTATGGTTCATGCTGGAGGTGCTGATGACAAAGAACGAGAACAACAGTCACGCCTTCCTCCGGAAGATGGTCGAGAACATCAAGCAGACCAAGGATGCTCAGGCACCCGATGACCCCAAGGCCAATGAGGTGCGGGGTGTCCCCATTTCTGCCAGTTGCTCCCCCCCTTGTTTGGAGCCCAAGTAGGCCAGACGTGTGACATGCTCTTTCCACAACAGAAGCTGTACGTGGTGTGTGACGTCGCACTCTTCGTGATTGTCAACAAGAGCACCTCCTGCCACTTGGACTCGCCCAAAGACCCCGTCTTGCCCACCAAGTTCTTCACTCCCCCTGACAAGGTCTGTCGGGACCCGTCTCTGCTCTCAACATGCGAGACTCTTGTCACTTTGCTAATCGTTTTATTTCCACAGGACTTTGTAAATGATAAGGAATTCTTGTCAATGGAGGCCAGAACCGTGCTCTTGACAGGGAAGGTGAGGCATCTCCCCATTATCCCTGCTTATTTCAGGTCCTGTGAGCCACCTAGTGGATGTGTAATGTCGTCTGGCTTTAACGCTGTGGCTTTATCTGCCTCCCCCCCTGCAGCCCAAAGCCTCACCGGTGCTGGCCACGGTGAACAAGCCACTCACAGTGGCAGGGAGGAGGCCGTACACCAAGACCACGGCCTCAGAGAGCAGCGTCGGCCTGGGCGCTCACTCAGAGTCCGTCTCCCCAGCGGGGAACAGGGCCAGGTAAGGACCGAACCCGTCACGCTTTCACGTTCTTGTGCCGCTGGAGCGTCAGGTCCAAGTGTGGCTAAAGCCACAGGCGATCATCTTTTCTACCCAATCAGGGTGGCAGGCACAGAAGCCATAGGGCCGGGGGCGAGTGAGAACGAGGAGAATCCGGTGTCGAAGGTGAGCCGACGGGCTAAGCACATTGGTGGGCCGGGTCCTCGGGGGGAGTCTCTCTGTGTGTCATCGTCATGTCTGTGTTGTCCTTTCCCAGGAGAGCAGCTCCGAAACGGGCCAGGCCAGTGTGAAAAAGCGGGGGGCTGGGGGGACTCAGTCCCCCCACCCGGAGAACAACGTGGTACCCGATGGCGCCACGGCGCCCGTGACCCCTGCTCCAGTCCCTACTAAACCGAGACGAGGACGGCCGCCCAAGTCGCTCGCTGCGGGTGGGGCCACGAGTGCAGGTGGGGCTGGGAGAGGCAGGAAAAGAGCAGCGCCCTCCCCCGACAATGCGGGCAGTCCCACAGTAGAGCCAATCACCATCAAGATACCAAAACAGCAAGAGGTAGACAGCAAGAGGGCCACAACACAACGGCAGATGGACCTACAGAGGTGAGCCTTTGGCTGGGCCCAACCCTGTGGATGGTTCATAAGCAGCCAACTGCAGATCTGGGTGTTGCCATGACTGTGAAGTGTCATTTAAAACGATGGGCATTGAAGGCTCTCCTGACTGTCTCCATTCTCTCCTGTTGTTCAGGTAAAAGAAAATGGCAACACAAACCAAGATGCCAGGAGCTGCACGGGTCAGGACGTTTATGGGGGCAACAGTGCTGCAGAGACCCTGCAGATCCCACGGACTCGAGCTCTTTGGACGCTGGCTGTACTGGACTTTGTCACACCCGGGTGCTGCTGCTCACGTACACAGTTGAGAAGCAGATCTCCTCAGGAGAGAATCTCCAAGGAGTGAGCAGAGCTGTGCAGGCCCCCCCACCCTGCAGCCCTGAACAGCCACCCGACCTGCTGTCCACCCCCACCATGTTCTGATCGTCATATTTCCTATTCACGCATACATCTTCGATCCAGCCAATGACGCTCTACCTTCTGCTTATCCCTCATTCTGATTCGCTGTTTGCCATGAGGCATTCTCATTGGATGACATTGGAAGCCAAATACTAGTCCCCAAGTTCCTCCATAAAAGTTGGGGAGAATTTAGCGTAGGCACTGATGCGTAGAGGTCGCTTGTGCGACATGTGAGTTGCCGGTAGTTGCTTAACCGCTTAACCTTCTGCTGCATACATCCAGGGAGTGGCACCAAGTTTTCTTTTTTAGGGGAAAACTTCTAGAGGATGGTGACATAGCTGAGGTTTTTCTTCTTTTTTAAAGCCCTGTGACCTTCAGCGGGTCTAACCCTAATCCCAAGCCGTCCCCACTATTTGGTTATTTTTTTTCCTCTTTCTGCTTCCATCGCTTTTAAAGGCTCCCATTGGACCTGCATGAACGGTCATTCACCTGCATTTAAACCAAGTGGGGATACAAGCTTTAGGACGTATTCCCCCCCTCCCCTCCCAGAGGCCTTTTTAAATTAGATTTTACAGTTTTATATTGTGACAAAGGTGTATAAAACGAAACGAACGATGCAGCCTTTTCTGCCTTCGTTGGACTGGTGATCACCACAGTCGACTTCTGTAAGAAAAGGTTTTGAAGTATTATATACATTATATATATAAATATAAAAATTTGATGCCTACATCAAGGTTGAACTTGCTGTTAGACATGGAAATATTTGAGAATATTTTAAAATTTCCAGCTTTTTTTTTTATTTTAGTGATATTCATGTTGGCATTATTCCAGTTTTTTTTTTTTGTTAAATCCCCAAGTTGTGTATGGATGTTGAATGCCTCACATTCCCCCCACTAAATAATCATTGTTGGCAGTCTGGTTGGTTGAACACCACTTCAAAAACTCTCAATCCAGCACACCAGGTGAATTGTAATGGCCACTTTTCTGGTTCAGATGGTGTGGGGGGGAGGGCAATTCGAAACTCAAATCATACCACCTTGCGTGGTTTTGATCTTGCTTTTCACTGAATGTGGTTCTCTAAATCAGCTGTATACTATGGAAATCAGTGGCGAGCCAAAATTTCCAAGTCCTCCCTCCTCAGAAGCAGCAACGGTGGGGTCTGGGCCCATTTCTAAACGGATTCACAGGACGGTCTACATGTTCATATCGAAGGCCCTCAGAGAGTGACTCGGAACCCAGTATGAGAGCTGTGTTCATGCTGAAACAAATGTGAATAAATGTTAACTTTTGCCATCTCACATTGTCAAGACGACAGAATAAATGCCTTTCCATTCTTTTTAAAAGCGGGAGTGGCTGAGGCCTGGATGCGTTTGTTTTCACACTGATGTCTGGGCCATGAGCCCATTAATCTGTGGTCACACATTGAAACAGACAGTTTTCAGTTTTTTTTTTTTTTTTAATCAAAGAAATGCCAGTTTTGACAATAAATAATCATGCTGTAGGGCTTTGTGTTTAATTTAACAGAAAGATGGGAGTGGCAAAGTCCAGTGTGAAGAATTGGTGACGACCCAGCAGGAAGATTCGACCTTTTCTTGTAACAAAAGGCGGTATGCTGTCACGGGTATATGAAGGACCTGGCTGTAGGTATGAGTGGAGAGTCGGTGTGATCATCTACGGCAATCACACGGGGGCGAGGAAGGCAAAGACCAGCCGTGACGGCAACACGAGACACCAGGCCTCATTAACTATAACCCCAAACAGGAGAGTGAAACCAGGCTAAGCCGAAACCAGACATCCTCTTACATTTAGTAACGTTAAAACAAAGACACCATGGCAGGTATCTTCAATTACGTTCAAGTCTATTTTGTTTAGGTCTGATGTCCAACCCCAAAGATCAGAAACACTGACTAATGCAACACTTGTAAAAATGAGAAAGTTCGGAAAGACTTCATATTGAAACGTGTGCAGGTGTTTTCTTAGTGACGCTAACATTTAATTTCGTACTCGGGCATCTTTTTTCCCCGAAAATTCTAAGTTCGGCTCGTCACAAAGGTGGCATACCCTTCAGGTCACCAAAAGTGCTTAACTCCTGCCCTATCGCTTTCACTATACCCTCGCGGCGATGCCAGGTTTCCGCAAGCCTCACAGAGAAGTGTCCCTCTGCGATTTGGCAACAGACGACGCTTTAGAGAAGGTCATTGTCCCTGATCCTGACCGCAGCGGAATGACGTGGCGAGTGAGGACGCCCGGTCCTGACGCCTGGATGCTAAGTGTGTGAGGTGAAGCAATGTGACACTGAGGGGGGAGAAAAACAAAAGGTTATCTTAGGATTAAGCATTAGGGTGAAGCAATGGCTGGGGTACATAGGGAGGCTGAGGGACCTGGGGGCGACGCCTCTGGAGGCCGCCGTCACCTTTCATTTCGCATCTTTGTGAATTTAGAGAAGGGATTTGGCCGCCAAGTGACCGCATCCTGTTGGCGAGTGGCATCGCTGTGGGCAATGGGGGCAGACGGGGGGAACTGACAGCACATCTTATTAAGTCACCGCGATCCTGACGACCAGCAGCTCGCAAAACAAAGAGACTTTGTATCCTTCTCAGAGGGGGCAGAGTCCAAAAAAAACTGCTCTTAAATACAGCGGCTTTTTGTTTTTTTTCCTCCCAACCCAAATGTAGAAGGTCAAAATGAGGGCATGTGGTGTTTCTGCCTTAATTTTGGATTCAAAAGTGCAAACTGGCAACAAAGGGTGTCGATTCCATCCATCCTCAAGCTGTTTTGTGCACAGTGAGCAAACGTGACAGGCTTCTTGGGTGGAGGGAGTGCGGAGGCAACAGCTTGAAATACGGCTGGATATGTCACCTGCCACACAAGTCTGGCCTTGTGTCGAGGGAATGTGGGGACAGAGTCTCTCTGACTTCAGCTGTCTAATGACGACATGTTCCGTGGGCTGCTTCCTAGGGAGGCCACCGCAAACAGAGGATGTTTCACCAGTAACATGGCTTGTATCGTTAAAGATAAATGTATAGAGTGGGTCCTTTTCCATTTGCAAGGATGACTCAAATTTCAAGCAATGGTTTTTGTTTTTTTTACAATTTTAAGTACGAAAAAATGTTTCTCCACTTTTTTCTTTTTAATTTATCCAGACCTTTAATAACGTTATTTACAGATGAATTGAGTTGTCGTCATTGTTACCTTTCTGGTTTATTTCTCCCCCCCCCCTCACCAGTCTTTCAGCTGAGTATCCGTGTCCTGTGAGCGCCGTGCCATTTGTTCGGTTTCCTTAAAAGAGGAATTCGAGAGGTATTCAGAAAATTTAAAATGATCCAAATA
>JABFDZ020000054.1:1757456-1767639 GCA_019775955.2 Pollimyrus isidori
GGGCCAACATTTCTAAAGAATGCTTTCAGCACCTTATTGAATCAATGCCACGTAGAATTAAGGCAGTTCTGAAGGTGAAAGGGGGTAAAACACCGTATTAGTATGGTGTTCCTAATAATCCTTTAGGTGAGTGTAGGCTTTTTATAATACATTTTCCTAGAATGTGTCACTCAGCAGGCTAGGACTCTGTATCTATGACCAGAAGGCTGCCAGTTCAGATTCTGAGACAGAAAGACGGATATTGCCATTAGGTTATAGAGCAAGGCCCCTAAATCCCCAGTTGTTCCAGGTTATTTAATAAGTGGCAGACCCTACTCTCAGACCTCAAACTTCATTCTCACTTGAATGTGTGTCTCAAAAAGAAGCGCAAGATGTGATATGTGAAAAGAGCATTCCAGTGTTTCCATAGCCATATTTGAACAAATGGCTAATAAAGAAAATATACATCTTGCATTTCCCTATTGGTCAAAACTAGAAATGATCACAGAGCACATGTAACCATCAGCTCCACAAAACTCATTGGTCCTATACCAAGTTCAGTACTTTCTTTGACTGTTGTTCCTTAAGTTAATTCGATGTTCTCCCCTGGTAAAAGTGTGCTACCAAAGCCATATCTATGCATGAGACCTCAGTTATTTATAGAACTACCCTGCAGGAGCCTTGTCATGTACACAAGCAGGGAGTCTACCTCGATTTGCCATACACTTCTTACACTGTATAAAATACAAAATAAGGTCCAGTGCAGTGCATGTGAACTGTGAATGACAGAATGTCTAACGAAGAATTCGTGCTTCTATGTCTCTTGAGAAATGGGCACGCAAAATCAAAATATCGAACTTTGCTGACGCAACCGCAGCCCCGCCCTCCAAATCCGAGTTTCTGTGAGCTAAACCTACATTCGAGTTAGTTAGGTTCAAAGCATTAGTTGCCATGATAACTGGGATAACTGAGCGATGCTCACTCTAAAGTGGAAAATCAGGTTTTAACTACGAATTCCGTATTACTCGCAAAAGTACTTTCTGCGATACGCCCACCGATCCTTATTTCGTTCTGCTGCGTTGGCATTTGTAAACAAAGGGGTAACTTTTCTTTTCGCACGCAGCGGCGAACGCGACTACATCGACTCGGTCAACACGTTGATGAGTCACACGATTATTCTAGCCAATCAGCGGTCACTGCGCGTTGTTCTCCTGATGACAAAAGCAACTTGGCCGCCGACACTCTCATTAATCCGGGCTGTTTCTCGCGTGAGACGTGACGTGGCTCTCGCGCATGTAAACACTGAGGGCGCTCGGCTGTAGCTCCACCGCCGTTTACCCGCAGAGTCCGTCTGTTTGGCGTCCGTGCTTGTCCGGCTCTCTATTCGAAACTGCGGTTTTAAAGGGGACAGAAGCCTCCGAGATAAACTCTCGTTTTTAATTAATGCACGGTTAATTCTGTACTTGATCAGCAGCACCAGGTGAGCCTTTTATTTCCCTAATTGCAGCTCTCTCTTTCGGTTATTTTAACATATTCTGGCCCTTCGCGTCGCGTCCCACTGCGGCCCAATTTAGTTACTGTTTGTGTTTTGGTTTGTTCTGCGTCCGCCCTGACTTTATGTCGCTTGTTGCGTTCATTTCCTGCTATTTGGTCTCCAGCAATCCTCCCAAAACAAATAGCCAGTGCTGGTGGCTGAAGGCCATGAAAAACCTCATATACTTCCGCTGGCGTCAGATGGGAAACTATTAAAAATTATTTTACACATTTTATGTAACGGCAAGCATCTTTGTTATTGCCTTTTTGATGCAGAAGTGCCACAAGTAGCACCAACTGAATATCCGCATCTGAATTTAAGAGGCTTAAGCTGGGAAACACCAAACGAATGATTAACCGATCAAAGTACATCAAAAATATTTGCGCCCGGCGGATCTTAAACAAATAATGCGCTCCGGGGTCATTTTATTTTTTTGGATCCTCTGCTTTCGAATGGATTTTTTTAAATGTATTTTATTTGAAGGAAAAAAAAACTTTTAGGCCGCTCGTGGATTTTAAGTTTGCGATGGTCTAAAGCTCTAAACAGTTATTGAACTTGCATCCTGATTGAGGGACTGTAATTCTTAAAAATGCAGTCCCACCGTTAAGTTGGTATATAACACAGCCTTTAAAAAGTGCCATATAGGGTTACTTTTTTCATACTTTTTCTTCGTCCCATGATGACCCCCTTTGCTGCACTTTTCACACGGAGCGTTAAATGTCCAGCGTGGCTTGTGAATGAATACCTGGTTATTTCCACAAGAGCTCTTGTATTCCCACACCAGGCTCCAGTTAGCCATGTATGTCAAATGTATAGGGGAGTTAAACGCATCTGTGTGCATTTGAAGTTGATCTGTCAAATGTCTCTCAGAACCTGCATCATGTTTTACACCAGGTAGTCCCAAGGTTACCTTATCAGAGCCGCACTCAACGACTCAGTTCAGGTTATTTCTTTTGAGTTCTGTTCCCAACACACCTACTGGGAAACAAAGCAGTAGCATTAAGCTTTTAAAGCAAAGGAACAGCACTGCTATGAACAGACGGCACAATATGTCTGTGCATACACAGAAATACACACACACTTCATTTTGCCATATGGTGGCAGTGGGGCATGTAGTGAATGTCTAAGACCTGTTAAAACGACACTGGAGTTTGTGGCAGTAAATGGCTGTATTTTGCTCTAAGATACTTCAAGGTGACTTTCAGGTTTTCACGCCTCTGGCTGCAGGTGCGACCGAGGAGCCATGGCGGAGGATGGATTTGATCCTTGCGAGTGCATCTGTTCCCATGAACATGCCATGAGGAGACTGATAAACCTGGTGAGAAACCTGGTTCATGGGGGTCAAGGGGCCGAAAGCTGCTGAGAAAAATCGAAGACTGTGGCCGGCCTCTGGGAGGCTCATTAGTTTTGTTCCTTGTTACTTTGTCCCGATGTGTGTAAGGGCTTCTCAGTTTCTGTCTTGTCAAACTTTATGGTGTTGTTGTGAATTTCTGAAGTAATTTTGACCATGTAGCAGCTTCTCTGATGTATGTGACTGTAAAGGCGTCCGCAACACATCGCCCTGAACCGCAGTAATGTAACACCCGGAAGAGGATGTGCCTGGTCAGAGCAAATGTTTTCGCAGTAATGCTCTTTGCCTTTGTTTGTTTTGTGGGCAGTCTGTATGGTTACAGCCCCTGGCAGGTAACCAGGGAGACCAAGACTTGGGCAGAGATGCTTGTTCTCTTACCAGTGGTCATGCGTCACATGGCTTTACTGGTACGCCTTCCAGGCCTGTTGGGAGACAGATTGGTTACCTGCCCGCACTTTTGCTATAAGGCTGGGAGGGTCTTTTTGCTGGGCCTCTGAAGTGCCTTGTGTCCGCTTGCATGTTTGTTGGGACTGAATATTGCATACTATGTTTTGAGAGAGATTTGTGTGTGTGTGTTTTTTAAATTTATTTTTAAAAATGATTTTTTTTTTTACAGTGCTGATATTTCCTGGTTGCCCATTCTTAGTTCCTGTGATGCTCCTGATAAGAAGATCCCTTCGGTTGTTGTTACACCACAGGGTGTGCTGTCGTACTTGTAGACACCTTGCCAAGTTCTCAGAATGGCACAAGATGCCTACAAAACTGCATTCCCCCCCGCCAGTGTCATGCGTCTGAAATTTTACAAAAGGTACACAGGTCCATGAAACACATTGTGAGACTGATTGCTTGGCAGTAAGCTGCTAAAATCTGCGGTGTTGATTCTGAGATCAAAGCTGGCTGTCGGAATGGGAAAAGGCAGGAGGGACTCTGCGTCCGTGGCATTCTTTCTGAATGACTTCCCCTTAACATGAAGCCCATTTTCCATCATGCCGTCTTCGAGTCACACAAGGAACGAAGGACATGCAGCAGGATGAGGGGCTTTTCCAGGACCGCTGTCACACTTCTTACGCCCGGCTAGCACAGCCCCAGGAAACTAGTTTATCTGGTTGGCAGAGAATGTAAACATGAATTGCCTAGATAAGGGCATAAAACTGGTAATTACACTTCTGGTTTTGAGTTGGATGTTTTGGTTGTGTGGGGATTTCCTTGCATTGGGCCAGGAAAAGGCCCTCCTGGGGATTGATTTGTTATCTGTGCCCAGGGACTGTGTGCTATCACAGGGGTCAGGCTGCCGGTGTTCGCTCTCTTACCAGGCCGAATCACTGACTGCTGATCAGTGTCTGGTCTCGGGTGGATTGGCCAAGCAGGGCTCTTTCTGCAGTGTCATTATTGGGTGAAAGGCAGTCATGCAGAGCAGACCTGGAGGAGGACAGCTGGCTACCATTAATCGGGGGGGTTATCAGGTTGATGGGTCGTCCCATAAATAATACCATATGAGTGTGCAGATCGGGGGGGGGTGTATCTGTGTGTTATGATTACCTGTCTCTGGGGCATTTTATCACCTGACTACACCAAGCTGTGAGTTATAGCACATGGGTAAGTCACACTTGTCATTTCCCTTTGTATATGCAGGCGGCATCCTAACTTATGTCTGTAATGGGGCTGAACAGCACGACCAAAACGTCAGAATGTCAGTCTGTGCCTGATTTGCACTGTCTCCCCTTTTCTCTTATAGCTGCGCCAGTCCCAGTCCTACTGCACAGACACAGAGTGTCTCCAGGAATGTATGTATTTTCGTTTGTGTGTGCAGTTTACTTGGCAGATGCTTTTTTTTGTTTTTTTTTTTCCTACTGCAAGACCAGAGTCATATAGTCCCTGGAGCAGTTAAGCCCAATGGTGGTGTTACTATGCCGACACTGGGACTCGAACTAGCGTCCTTCCAGTCACGACCAGTGTGTTTTAGGGTGATGAGGTGCCTGCACCTCCATGCCGTGTCTTGATAGAGGAGGTCTGTTTGCTGAGACAGGAAGTACAGAATCTCAGCACCCTCTGCTGTTTCGTGCACCAAGAAATGAATGAATGGATCTCACCCCTTATAATAGTACTTATATTTCAGTTAAATACTACACTGTGAATCTTTCCTCACTTGCAGTGAAGGGCTATTTGGTCTAACATCCATGGCCTTGCGTTTAATAAGTATGTACGGCATAAGTCTAGGTTCAGCTTTGTCATTGCACAAAGTACTTGGGCAACAAAATGCAGTTTGGTTCGAAGGGTGCAGGGACATCTGGTTTCAAATAAAGTACGTCACACAAACATGGCATTGATAGTAAGTAAACATTATTTTTTCTCATTTTTTCTTGGTTAATTTTTCCAGCTTTATCCTGTCCACTTTTCTGAACGGCACACTTTGACACGCAAACAAATTAATGAGTTATGTTTGCTGTGCTGTATCGAATGTGGTGAATATCAAGTTAAAGGGGGGTTATTGTCATGCTATTTGAATACAATGTCACCGACTGGCATTTACCCAGGAATGATGTGGTACAACATTAACCCAGAGGGTTTTCACAGTACTGAAAGTGTAAAAACAGGGGATGGTCATCAGTTTGTATACCCAGTGCAATATTTATGCTTGTAAGCAGCAGAGGTGGAAATTTCTGGTCCAGAAAGTACAAATCCAGACCAGTATTTTGTTTCGACCATCCAGTGGAATACTCTGTAACTGAAACTTTATGCTCGACGGGTTGTTTGAAACCAAGTCGGTCTGGATTTGTACTTTCTGGACTTGAAATTTCCACCTCTGGTAAGCAGCAAGATTCATATTGGTACAAGACATGAGCTCAGTAATTCTGATGTCAAAGTCGTTAGTCTAGTACTCGACTATCATTTTAGTTCTGGGTTGTTATTGTCTGCGTATTTTGACAAGGAACTTCTTCCCACAGTGCCCAGCCCCGGCGTTCCAGAGGGTGGCGATCTGACGTTGCCAATGATCCTTATGGGTTGGGTGCTTATTGCCCTGGTCCTCTTCCTCCTAAGACCTGCCAGCCTGAGGGGCCCCGGTGCTGCTGGGAAGCCATCTAGCCCACATGTATGTAACTATCATGGAATCTGCTCTGTGGAATTTTCATGCGGCGTGTGGAGCGGGACACGCTCATGGGAGTTTTACTTAAACAAAAACTGTTATGAGGACAGAATGAAAAAATAATTGGTTCTGCGATAGTCAATCAGATTGTAGAGGAGGTGGGCCCAAGTGACTAGAGTAGGCAAGACCAACCAATCAGATGTGACTCCCACCTCCTCTAGTCGCTTGGACCGGTTATTTTTTTTTATTTGTGCTGAACCCGTCATTAAGAAATTTCATGGTACAGACGCACCTCTACTTACAAATGAGATGCATTGCAAACGGCCGTTCAAAACTTGAAATGTTTGTAAGTCGTTGTTCAACATTATTTTAAGGGTATATGCAAGTACAGTGGTACCTCAAAACTCTAATTTAAGCAGAACGCCAGATCGAATCCTAAAAAGTTTGAGTTCTGGTTGAATTTTCCCCATAAGAAATAATGGAAAATCTATTAATTGGTTCTCGGCTTCAAAAATGACACCTTAATGTGTTTTAGAGCATATACTGTACTAAACACAATTAAACCCTGTATTCCCTGATACCCTGACGTCTGGCCTTTGTCTCCGTTCCATTGCTGCTCGGGAAGACCAAAATTATAATGTATTCATCAAAATATAGAAATTTATTTTAAATTCAGTTAGTGGAAACATGCACGGTGCTATCACAATGTGAGGCTGATACTGAAGCTTTACTCTGTTTCCACTGAGAGATGTGCCGCACGAGTCATTTCCCTGCGCTTACAAGTTCTTAGGTCTGCATTTACGGTTTGACTTCTGAGATTTAGATCGAGTACTAGGTAATTTTTTTTTTTTTTCCCCCCAAAGTGGTTGGCTCGACTAAGAAATTCGAGGTCTTATGAGCTCGAGAACTGAGGTGCCACTGTACTAAGAACTAGTATGCTGGGAGCATACATGCTACGCTGCTGTGCAGTGGGAGTAGCGGCCAAAAGTCCTACTGGGTGGAATGAGCATGCAAAAAAAAAAAAATTGATGTGGAGAGGAAACGGGACCCCAAGGAACACAATTTGGACTTGCACTCCTCTTCATTTGTATGTCTGAAAGTTCGTAAGTAGAGGAGCGTCTGTGTCTCTGATTTTGATGTTCAGTGTGAAATGGTTAAATTGTCGACGTCATCCTGTATCACTGTTTGGAATTGCATATCAGCTGTGATCCTTTAATCTCTCTGCTTTGGGGGGGTTGGAGAGGTTCTCATCCCACAGAACAGGCTTTTGTCCTCCACCGCTGGTGACTCCTCGCCATCTGCAGTGATGTGTAAGATGAGCTTTTTCTCTCATTTGGGGCTTCCGTAGAATCAAGGAAGAGGGCCGCCAAGTCCACCTGTGGACTAGCGCCAGACCCGGACGACTGCGAACGCAAAGAGCAGCCAAGGATTGGACGTGACTCCATCAGCTACTGTGACCCCCAATGTAAACCTACAGAATGTTTACTTTTTTTTGTTCGCATTTCTTCCCTTATTATCCCTGCCCACCCTGTTTATGGTCTTGATTAGTGCGGTTCTTGCCGTAGTAGTATCTGCTTTAGGATGGCAGAGGGAGTGTGATGCAAATAATGGCCACTTTTTTTTTTTTGCATTTGCACATGTCCATGTGATAGCAGGAAGGCAGATCGGCAACAGTCAGGGAAACAAATCTACATTCCATTAAATTGTTGGGTGAAATTACTCTCATTGGGTGGTGCTTTATGGACAAGAAAATTAGCCAATGAATGAAAGGGTCATGAGACATGACCTGCAATGCATGTAGAAGGAACACTGTCAGCTCTATTCACCCAAACTCATCAAAGATCCTTGATTTCTTGCTTTAACTCTTGCTTTACCCTGAGATATTTTGTGATTTTGGTAGATCAGGAAAACATTTTGGCCTTGAATGATTGGTCAGATGCACATAAAAGCTGATTCACAGCGGGTCTTAAACTATCATGTTGAAGAACAGCAGAGTTTGTAGTTGTAGGTGCATTAATTTTGCCTTGCCTGTCGAAGAGAAATCGGCAGATTTGTGGGTTTGCCGAACCAGATACTTGGCTTCCAAAGCAACAGCGATTTAAGTATCTTGCCCAGTGAAAGATCTGTAGGTGTCGTATTTCAAAGTTTTGGTTGAAAGGTTTTGGCCGAGTGCAATAATTTCAACAAATGGCATTTAATTGTATCTTAATTCATAGGTAACCTCATACTAATATTTTGCATATACTCATAAAGGTTGTTATAATATGTTTGTAAAAGCTATTGCTTAAATGTATTTACACTTAAAAGCAGTGCTGTATGGGAAATGGTTACTTATAAGTAATATCCAAAGTCAAGTGATTATATAGGTTTAACTATGGCGGTCACGACAGCCACACAAGTGATGTGGGCATTTGAGGCATTGTAGTGGTAGGACATGGCTGCTCGATCGGCCGTGCCTTCGCTCACAGGCTGTCTGTCCTGTAGCTCACCTTTGTGCATGCAGGATGACGTACCCGAGAAGTTCCAGATGATGATGCGCACCTTATTTACCCGTCTGTCGTCATTTTCAAATGCGTCATTTTTCCCCACCACTTCCCAAACCTGTTTTAAACCCGGGGCCTGAGGTGCCGGGCTTTGTGTGGCAAAGTTCTATGTCTCGTGCAGTGATAGTTTGTCTTACTGCAATGTCATCTTCAGACTCTAACTGTATATATGTAGATACCTGCTGATCCCTTGTGCTGGAGAGGGAGTAAAAGTGTGGAGGTCTGGGGTTCCCCGAGGGCTGGGTTGGGGAAACACTGGTCTGAAGAAGAGAGAAATTGTAAAATCTGCTACATGGAATTGGCTTTAAGCCGTTTTCCCCTGTTTTTTTTGTTTTTTTTTTTTTTTTCCGGAAATGATTGTACCGGAGTATGTTAATCAAATTAATACTCAATTCTGTGCCGAACCCATATAAATTTTTATTATTTTCTTAAAGGAATGGCCACACTTTTACCTTCTATAATGGCATCTTATAGTTAACAATGGCTTACTTTATAGTGACACAGTTCATGAACCTTATGGTATGGCTGTTTCTTTAATATCAGCTGTCATTACAGAGAAGTAACGTGTATTGTAAGGAAGGTTGTGGTGTGGATTTGCCAAATTAGATTTTAAAAAAAATATAAACTAGAAATCATATTTGGTGCCATTTCAACTGTTTTTGAACACTGTACTGGGACATTATAAAGGGCTTTAACTATGCACTTTTCTGAACTTCAAATAAATTAATACATTATCTGGGTGTTATGTCTGTTTGTCACTCTTGTGCTGTCATATATCTGAGTAACTAAATGCCAAACATGGAAGTTAATGTTCATGTTCTTTATATTGCAGAGAGAGACCTAAACACAAGTACTGGCCTGCTGATTAATGGTTGGTCTATCAAGCATGCAAATATTACTATAATTACCCTGATCGTTACTTAATTACTTGCGTTACTGATATTTAGTAGGCCTACTACGTTTTATTTTTCAATTGTTTGCCAAGTTGCTCATTCTGAAAATATGTTATTTTCAACGTGGCTATTTTTGTTCCCTTTGTTTAACGACTCACACAAACAATAATTACAATACAAAACACAATCCAAGCACCATGCACAGCATTACAAAAGTTGCCATCCTATGTTAAAGACGAACGTTTCATTCCAAAATATGTTTAGAACATGAATGATAAACCACGTCATGCCAAGCCTCGGCATTCATAGATCTACGTCATTGGCGTCCCTGTCATCGATTGGTTGTCGCAGATCGACGCCTACGTACCCCGGAAGAATATAGAGCTCCTTGAAGTCTCCACGTTCTCCGATAAACACTGAAAGCAGTTTATTAGTGTAACACGTCGGCGGCTGGCGGTAGCTTTTCTACAGCTCTGTCGACTGACAGCCGGCGTTCGGGCACGACGGCGTACTTACCACTAATTATACTGTGAGGAACGGGCTACTTGTGACACAGTAGGTTGTGATTTGGTTTATTTGTGCGATTTGGTCGAGCACGTTACTCCGCTGAATTTACCTTTTTAAAATAGCATGCCACTGATCTTTTAAATAATCTCATATCCTACTACCTATTTTTAAATCATAAAACCATTTTGATGTTATTTATTTTTTTATCGCATAGTAGTATGGTTCGTTTTTAACAAAGCTAAATAAGTGTACCTTTACAGCCTATTTCTGACACTGATACGGTGGTTTTTA
>JABFDZ020000054.1:1767739-1781306 GCA_019775955.2 Pollimyrus isidori
TGTGGTGTAGGGACCCCTGAGCAACAGTTCATTTGGTGGACCTTGTTCTTGTTCAGATGTTTGAGATAAAGAGGATCTGCTGCATAGGCGCTGGATATGTTGGTGGGCCGACGTGCAGCGTGATCGCTCACATGTGTCCGGAGATCAGAGTCACTGTGGTGGACGTCAATGAGTCCAGAATCAAGGCATGGAACTCGGACACGTTGCCCATATACGAGGTACATTCATGTGTTGTCTCTCCTTTTGTTTTTGCCTTGGGTTTCGGGCACCAGAGTGAACTAAAGACTATTTGTGGATCAGAAAGTTAGGGTTACAAAAATAATATCCTTATCTTTCCATACTATCATATGCTTAATGTGTTGTGCGTCTCTTCCAGTTCCATGTACCCTCTCTCTGTCTGTCATCTAACCTGATTTCACATCATGTGGTGTGTCCTGTGTGTCATTTGACTGCCAGCCTGGTCTGAAGGAGGTTGTCGAGTCGTGCCGTGAGAGAAACCTCTTCTTCTCTACGGATATAGACTCTGGAATCAAAGATGCAGACCTCGTCTTTATTTCCGTGAGTGAACGTTTCACAAATGGACGTTGAGTTTATCCCGTCGAAAGTATTAGTTCTAAGACACCGACAGGGACTGAGACTCATCCTGAGCCTCTTGTCTAGGTGAACACCCCAACGAAGACGTACGGCATGGGGAAAGGGCGAGCGGCCGACCTGAAGTTCATCGAGGCTTGCGCACGCAGGATCGTGGAGGTGTCGGACGGCTATAAGATCGTGACTGAGAAGAGCACTGTTCCGGTCAGGGCCGCTGAGAGCATCCGGAGGATTTTTGATGCCAACACCAAGCCAAGCCTTAACCTGCAGGTAGGGCATGTGGTTGCCTGCGGGCTCAGGCCCTGAGCTGTCGCAAGATGCGCTTCTTTTTTACCCAAGTTCCAACTTGCTGATAAAAGCGGAAAACCTGACAGTGAACAAACACAGTAAGCCGGATCAGGTGGGCAGGTGTGAAGGGAAGCGGTTTTGTGTGTCTGGATACTTTGTTGAATGCATGACCTTTACCTGTCCATTTGGGTGTGTTTATGAGCCTTGTCTTGCCTACACTGCCAAAGAAACAGGCTAATCAGCTTATAGTCTGCTGGTAAGAAGTACCAAAACCAGAAAACAGTCATCAGTGGATTCTTTGAGGAGAACAGCGTCACGATTCCATATCCTGGTCTCTCATAGGTCCTGTCTAACCCAGAATTCCTGGCCGAGGGTACGGCAGTGCGGGACCTGAAGGACCCGGACCGGGTTCTGATTGGCGGGGACGAGACACCAGAGGGGCAGCGTGCCATCCGAGCCTTGAGTGCGGTGTACGAGCGTTGGGTCCCCAAATCTCGCATCATCACTACCAACACATGGTCCTCGGAGCTGTCTAAACTGGTGAGTCCATCACTGGAGCCGGTTGGTCATGTCCCTCAGCTTTGACCGTGCCCAGCCCGCCATCTCGTTTGATGCCACTGCGTCTGACGTCGCCTTGTCACCCATCAGGCGGCGAATGCCTTCCTGGCTCAGCGAATCAGCAGCATCAACTCCATCAGCGCCCTGTGCGAGGCCACAGGCGCTGATGTGGAGGAGGTGGCACGTGCCATCGGCATGGATCAGCGCATCGGGAGCAAGTTCCTCAAGGCCAGCGTGGGTGAGGCTCAACCTTCAGACTCTTCCGTCTCGGCTCCCACGTCGGTGTCTCTGAAGCCCATCTGATGTTTATCGGGTCTGTTTGTCCATGGCGCCGCCCCAGGTTTTGGTGGCAGCTGTTTCCAGAAGGATGTTCTCAACCTGGTGTATCTCTGTGAGGCACTCAACCTTCCAGAGGTGGCTTCTTACTGGCAGCAGGTACTGGGACCGGCTCAGTAGACTTTGGGGGCCTGTATCACAAAGCCAGATTCCTTGCTTAACTGGATAACTTGGTGGATTTAAGGTAATCCCAATTTAAATAGACTTTAATTTTGTGGCAAGAAATCCTGCTTCAGGGCCGAGTCAGTGTTTTGTACTGTTTTGTATTTTGCGTTATTGCGTTATTAATGTATCTATTGTTTAGTGGTAATTGCACAACTGTTCTTTGTTTCAGCTGTGTAATATTCTTTAGAAACGTAAATTTGTTTGATCGGTTCGATGTGAAAGCAAGGTGACCTGAATTTACAGGCAGCAGTTTCTAGTATAACTGGATCTTATACCATTATATGGATTATAAGTTTTGAATTACAGCACCAGTCAAAAGTTTTTGCACGTCACAGGTTTTTACCACTTTCCCATTTATTTCATAAACTGTAGATTTTTCTTATTCTTGCTAACTATAAATTAAAATATGAATCAAATAAAACAAGCTTTTATAACATGGAAAGAGCATGTAGCAGTGCATGTCTGACAACCTATTAACTGATAGCGAATGTCAAAGATAATCAAAGATATGACATTTTCTTTCTAATGAAGGTATTCAGTTGGTGAACATACTGTACATTTGTTAGCAAATAATATTAAGTGCATTTTTAGTAAATGTTAAGTGAGTAACATGCAAGTGTAGAAAATCTGTTTGTGCAGAAACTATTGACTAGTAGTAGTAGTAAATCTTACCTGGTCTCAGGTGATCGATATGAACGAGTATCAGAGGCGCAGATTCGCCTGTCGAATCATCGACTGCTTGTTCAACACCGTTACCGGGAAGAAGATCGCCCTCTTGGGCTTCTCCTTCAAGAAGGACACAGGCGATACTCGGTGCGTCCTCCTCCGTCACACTCCATCTTCCTGTCTTATTCATGCTCTTGTTCACGGATTCTAGAACTCCAGTGTCCACACAGTGCCTTTTCCCCCCAGTTCAGCAAACAGAATGTGGTGTTTGATATTAATTTTTTTCTGTTGCTGGTTTTACTTTCCTGCAAACTTGCTCTTTCCACATAATCTCTGGGCTTTTCTCACACACCGAGTTTGGATTTTACTCTGTAGAGCCTGCCTTCTTACAGTGGGCAGTTACAGATTATCTGAGGTCATTGGCGATAAGAGGGCTTTGCTGACCTCCTCTCCAGGGAGTCGTCGAGCATCTACATCTCCAAGTACCTGATGGATGAGGGAGCCAAGCTGCACATCTTTGACCCCAAGGTGCTCAAGGAGCAGATCATTCAGGATCTCTCCCACCCAAGCATTTCAGAGGATAACCCGGAACGAGGTGCGTGGTTAGCAGGACACCGGCACCCCTTCTCACCATATATAGTGTGGCTGAAACGTTTTTGATTGCTTATGTCTTTTGTCAGTAGCATTTTGGATTGGTTAAAGCATCGTGCTAACGGTGCCTGGTTTTGTGTAGTGTCTGACCTGGTGACCGTGACCAGCGACCCTTATGAAGCATGCAAAGGAGCCCACGCCCTGGTCATCTGCACCGAGTGGGATATGTTCAAGGTGCCGTCCTCTCCCCTTGCTGAAGTCGAGCAGCCCTCAGCCAGTACCACTAAAATAATAGCAGTATAGACAGATACTCTCAACAAAACAATCGTTTACTACTGGTGCTTTTCTACCGCCGACAAGAACTGAGCCGTAACCTAAAACTGGTGCTTTTCCTACGCTGACATGGCCTTGCTTACTGGCGGGGTTGAAAGCGTAACCAAACCAAGCTGGTTACCATCTGACTGACTGAAATGCAGGGAGATATCAGTGATGTGTCAATATCCATGGATTATAAAAAGGATAAAAGGAATATTCTATATATTATTCATTATTATATTATCTCACATCACAATGTATTGACACATCTGAACAGCTGAATGGAATGGATTCGTAAAGCAAATTTATGCAAGAAAATGCTAATTCTTGCAAAAGAATGCTGACGCTTGCATAACACGGAGATTCTCACAGATGTGCTAGAAAATTAGGACACAGAAAATCAGGATGTACACCGTGGGAAAAGTAAATAAGTGTTTCTTCAGTTTCACGTCGCTCTCGCTCTCCAAACCCATCGAAGCCTTTACTTAGCCGGCCTGTTCGCCGTGGAAAACCCAAACGAGCCGGAACCGTTCTCTCTTCATGGTACGGCTTGGGTATGGGTCGGTTCCTGTGCGCCAGTGGCAAAGCGTCATAACCGCTACGATCAGCCATACATTAGTAACCTCAAAAAAAAAAAAAAAAACATTACTCATTTTTAATACAACCAATCATTTTTTAGAAATAACTGTTATTAGAATTTGAAATGTACATTCGATTTGTTCATTTACCGGTATGTAACAATTTTTAAAAATCTATTAAGGAACTGGACTACGAGAAGATCTATGCCCAAATGCTGAAGCCAGCCTTTATATTTGACGGTAGACGCGTTCTGGATCATCTCCACGCAAAACTGCAGAACATTGGGTTCCAGGTACGTTTCCATAATGAATCACACGCCTCTCCTGACTAAATAAATGACCTTTGGCACTCTGACCACACCCTGATAGTGGACATAATCTGAACTAGGAATTACTCGGAATTAGACATGACCTGAGTTTCATTATTCTGCTGCTTGTCCCCACCCCAGATCGAGACCATTGGCAAGAAAGTAACTACAGCCCGCATTCCTTTCACCCCCCCGGCTGGTATTCCCAGAATCCTCCTCAACGAGCCCCCGGCTAAAAAGGCCAAAATCTGAGTGTCTCCCCCATGGTTGGCCGCTGCCCCCATATCTACCCATCAGCCTCGCCCACACTTACTCCTCCTCCGTCTCCCCGGCACAGGATGGGCCGGTCAGGGCCTGTTCTGCGAGTCTCCGGGCTCCCCCTTGCACAGCCTACCTCTCCCTGTTCACCAGCTCGTTCAGTCTGCCAGCGGGCTAAGGCGTGGACACTGAACATAGTACTCCTGTGGCCATGCCGCAGCCATGTCTGGGAAGCTCATTCCTCTCTTTCTCGTGGTACCGTCTCTCTCTCCCCCAACACACACTATGTGCACCAAGGACCTTGAACAAAACAGTCACCCTGTGTGGTTTTGTTTATGAAGCCAAATGTTATTCAATTGTGAACAAGCAGTCCTGGACCTGGCTTGGAAAAAGCAGTGGATTATGGTGTCGTCAGGCTTGTTTTGTCCAAAACGATTTGTATGCTCTTAATTTGATAAAAAAAAAAAGGTTTTAGAGTAGTTTTTAAAATGATCCTACTCCTGTTGTGCAGGACATGTCAATTTTCATACGATGCCACTAATCCTGTTTCTTGTGGAATAAATAAAAACAGGCCAAAGTATGAGGACATGGGTGTGGTGACTTATTTCAGTGCTCGATGGTGGTGTCTAATTTAGACAGGTTGTGCATATTAGCTTCAGAGGAGTAATAGGCCAGCTTCTCACTTGCTGTAAGGCATTTGTCATACAAAATTCATTGCATGTGCGCATTACTGACATCACAAAATATTCTTGCATTCAAGGACTTGCATTCACACTATTTATGCTAGCTGGTAGGTTTCTCCAGAGAAAAAAAGCAAACAGACCAAACACCTCACTTTTCTTCCTCAGTCAGGTTTCATTTGCTAGTGTTGGCACCAGCCAAACCCGACAAACCCACTATAATATTCAAGCAGCATTGTTTAGCCAACTGGTATCTGACTTCTTTATTGTCTCGGCCAATCAAATGAAAGAATTGTGATGACATCACACCAGAGGCAGGAACACAGCAAGAAGCCGGATGAGGCTTTACCCTCTTCCTGAGTCACAGAAAGACACACGTGGTGAGAAGGCAGCCAGGCAGAAGGCCCCGAAGCTTTAAGAACTACACATGTTGGGGTCCTGCAGAAGCCTGGCCTCTATCCCAGCATGCACCACTCCATGTGTGGCATCCCTGCCCTTTGCATACACTTTCAGTCCACCGCACTCAGGTGACAGTGCTCCTCCATTATCTTCCAGTGTTTATTTGGTATAAATACTATGATCTTAGGTCCCGTATCACACCTAAGAAGGGTGTGCAATGATTGCGATATTCCTTCTATGATTTTAAAACAGCATTTAGCCGAAGGTGACCTCCGAAAAATTTACTGAGAAGATCCAAGGGGCGGTGCACGTGTGGCAGCTGTGTCAGTCTGACGCAGTCCTACGTTTGTGAATCAGATTCTTCAGGAAGAATTCACCTGGAGGAGACAAACAGCCGTAGCAAGATTCCCCACAAGGCCGTCGACATTCAGCAACGTGGTGCAAACTCTTCGGTATGCAGCGGAGGACAATTTCACACGTACATTGTTCCTCGAGTGTTTTTCAGTGAGAGTAGGTGTGTCTGGGGCTCACCTGCTTTGTATGAAGAGCGCACCAAAGGCCCACTGGCCGTGTACGTGAAGCCCATCTCAACCCCCACCTTCTCCCAGTAAGCAAACTTCTCTGGGGTCACATATTCCTCCACCTTGGACAACATAAAAACACACATATGAACACACTCCTCAAATCTGGCACTTGATTTCAAATCCAGGCTTTGCTCTCAGTTCTCTCAGGCACCAAGTTTAATAATTACTGATTCTGATTGGGTATATAGGCCCCAGACACCTCCCACCGCAACTCTGGATAGGACAAACGGTTTCAGAAAATGGATGGATAGATGCATTCTGATTTGCCACAGAGGCTTCACACCTGGTTCCAGGAAGGCTGGAAAAATCAGCAGGGTTTGGCTCTTGAGGTCAGATTTGAATATCCCTGCACTAACAAATTAAGCAAATATGCACTACTCTTTTAGCTAAATGAATATCACCGGGCAGGTGGGTGAGGTCTGAGACATTAAGCACACAATACAGACTGACAAGCCCAGGCGGACATGAGCTGCAACACCCGACGTACCGCCATAAATCCTACCTTCAGGTGCCGTTTCGTTGGCTGCATGTACTGTCCCAAGGTCAAACAGTCCACCCCCGACTGCCTCAGTTCTGATTGGACAAAACATAAAATGGTTTTCATACAGTATAGATAAGTGATAAGTAGTAGGAGTGAGGATGTGGATAACATTACAGACAGATGTAAATGCTACCAGAAGCACTTCTCAATCTATGAAAGACATCGTCTTGTGTTGTTGATGGACTGTGTGGAGTTACCAGACATGGCAGCTTGGATCTGATCATCGGTCTCCCCCAAACCCAGCATGATGGAGGTCTTCGTGACCAATGAGGGCTTCACCGCTTTGGCGTGTCGCAAGACGCTCAGGGATTGGTCAAAATTGGCTCGGGGGTCTCGCACATGCCTGTGGCCATGGACAGGAAATACAGCAAAGTGCCAGCCAATCAAAACATGGACTGTAAACACAGCGCCCAATCAGATACCGCCCTGCACTCAAATCTAACCGAATTATAGGAGCAGTGCTGTGCAATAGCCTTTTACATAACCAACGATGTAACACTTTCTGCCATCTCCTGGACCGATGTGGTATTGCAACCATCAGACAAAGAGCAGTGAATCTTATGTCCCTCCCCTTTTCTTTTTTCTGGAAGTTTCACTTTTCAGCTATGGATTGTCTCTGCAGACATCCTGGCTAGCGCCCTCTTCTGGATGCACTGCCAAAGTGTAAATATGTGAGGAGAAACAACCCACCAATCAAAAAAGCCCCAGATTTTCAGATATTTGCTCTCTCTCTCTCTCTCTCTATCTATCTCTATATATGTATGTATGTATGTATGTATGTATGTATGTATGTACACACTCAGTGACAAAAAAAAAGTTAAACACCCAGAAGTGATGGTCTGATTTGGATGTAATTTGGTGCACGTGCAGACCAGCAATGGGTATATAAAAGATTCTATTTCCAAGGACCTGGCACGCATTAGACAGCATTACCGACACTTGACAGAGTTTGATAGGGGTTGCAAGAGGCCTGGTGGTCGTACTGTGCAAATGCCCCGCATGAGGGGCATGCAGATGTGACAACTGCCTGCATCTTGAAACCAATGGGCACATGAGGGCACCCACACTTGTCATGAAGCCACACCAAAGGATTGGCGTAGTGTGTGCCAAGCATTACAGAACCCCAGGATATCTGCGCCTGCCATCCGGACACAGGTACTGGATTGTCTACAACACCCCATGTCATCTCACACCATCTCGTCGACTGGCATCAGCCGGACTACGGGTTCACCATCCCATGCATAGGCTGCCGTTAACACCAGCGCAGAGACGGCTGCGTTCGCAGTGATGCCATAACCAGGAGGCATGGACTGATGACGAGCAGCGTCGCACCATGATGTTCGGCGATGAATCTCGGTTCTGCATTACCCCGGAGGACCACTGTCTGCGCATGGCGGCACCGAGGGGAGAGGACCAATCCTGCTAATATTGTGGAGAGACACACCGGTGTTACTCCAGCCATCACCTGGTGTTGGGAGCCAAAGGGTATGACGTCATGGAGTGGGGAGCCAAAGGGTATGACTGCAGGTCATCTCTGGTAGTGATTCGGGGGACCCCGATGGCACAGCGCTATGTCAGTGACATCCTGAGTCCGCATGTCTTAGCCCTCCTGAGACAGCACCCTGGGGCAGCCTGTCAACAAGACAACGCTCATCCACATATGGCACGTGTGTCTATAGACTGCCTGCATCATGTTGAGGTCGTCCTTTGACCAGCCAAGTCCCCCGATCTTTCCTCAACTGAACATGTGCGGGATCAGCCTGGACGTCAACTCGGCCCAGTGCCAATCTGCAGGATCTCGGGAGCCAGTTACAGCAGCTGTGGGCCGACTTGCCACAGGAGAGGAAACAATGGCTGTATCACCTCATGTATCCAGGCCCGGGGAGGGCTGATGTTATATTATAATCATTGCGATACAGTCACATGATGTTTCACCACGTGCAGATTCATTTCACTTCCACCACTCTATCTGGGTGCTTAACTTTTTTTTTTGTCACTGAGTGTATTATTTTAATCCAGCATAAATTTTTAGCAACTAGTAAAAGGTTGTGCCACAGAAAAAAAAAAAAACATTAAAGGCACAGCAGTGGAAATTAGAAATGCTTATTTTATGCTACATGATAAAGAAAATCAAGCAAGATTATTAGAATAATAATAAACCAACAAATCTTACATATACACATCCCATGCATATTTGCAGCAGAGTACCTTGCTCCAGTCATTTTCACTGACATATGGGCTGAAGGTGTACTTGTAGACATTACTCAGAGTCCCAGACAGGGCTGCGGAGGTGACACAGGGGTCACGAGCTTACCTCTGCAGCTCCCGCACGGTCTCCATGTTGTGGGCGTACACATCCAGGCCGGAGAGAGCAATCCTCT
This sequence comes from Pollimyrus isidori, assembly GCA_019775955.2. Lineage (NCBI taxonomy): Eukaryota > Metazoa > Chordata > Actinopteri > Osteoglossiformes > Mormyridae > Pollimyrus > Pollimyrus isidori. Next base: position 1,776,979 of record JABFDZ020000054.1, read on the forward strand.
CAACACTAGCCAGGTCGCCCCGGAAGTCAGGCGTGAGACACTCCACCAGGATCTTGGGGTTCCTGGGGAACAGAATCAAGCCCCTGAGTCACAGGGGTAAGATGCTCCGCTCCCATCTCAAGAAACTCCCATGCAGTGCTGCAGAGTGTAGACCTCCACATGAGAGTAATGATTTTAGCCACTAACAGACTGAAAAAATGGTGTGTGTCTGTGTGTGTGTGTGCCACTAAGAGCGAAGTGATGAACAATCACCATAAAATTACTGAAAATCTAATCCCAATTCATTCTTATGTATAATTATTTATGTGCATATTTATTCCTATATTTGTATATTTTGTATACCACCACTGCTTGTAAAGCTTGCACACAAGAATGTCACTCACATGTACTGTACCAGTGTACCAGTATTGGGACAATAAAAGTGATATTTGACATTTTCGATTTGATATTTGATCTGTCTCACCTTTGTTTGAGATTTGAGACCGTCTTGGCAAAGTGTTCTGCACCTCCATCTGCAAGGTCTGTCATATACAACGAAACAGAATTTGGCTACGTTGCAAGGAAACACACAAAACCTTTCCATTAACAACCTGCCCGTCAACACTCAGACGAAAACACACACGGGTAAACTTTTTCGAATTGCTTCTTTTGGTCAGTGGACACGCACCGTCCCTGTCCACAGATGTGAGCACCACGTAATCCAGCCCCCACTCAGCGATGGCCTCAGCGGTGTTGCGGGGCTCGTCGGGGTCGAGGGGGGGTGGCTTCCGTGCAGTCTTCACGGAGCAGAACCGGCAGCCCCTGGTGCACGTGTCTCCCATCAGCTGCACGGCGGACGGAAAAGGACGCAAAGATGCATTTCCACAGGCGCCTTCTCCACGACACTCATGTGCAGAGTGAGATCACGAGCTGAATAACCCCACTTCCTGATTGCACTGCCCCTGAAGGTCTCTAGGAATAACAGCAGATCCATGCTAGAACATTATCACAGTTAACCAATAAATAAGCTAGTGGTAAAAATACCCATGACTTTTTATCTCTATTGCTAATATTATCTTTTATTTGCCATCTCATAAGAATGAACAGAGCAGGCAGGGATCCAGGTGTGGAGTCTGACAGCTGGAAAGCAGAGGTGGTGGGAGGGCTGGACCAGGATCACGAACCATGATGGTGGCAGTAGCTGTAGAGTACTCTCCTCCTCCCCAGCATTCCCCGATGTTGGGACATCTAGCTTCCTCACACACCTTCAGACCACAGGGATACATTAACAAGCACTTCACTGGGGACAATCCTTTAGTAAAATTACAATTACCTACTTTGGATTACATTTCACCAGCCTAATGACATCCCTCGATTCTCCATAACTGCTTCTTTAGCTTTCGGATAGATTTGTTTGTTTGTCCAGGATCACATAATTGAGACATCAGTCTACAATTTCTATTTTGTGGTCGTTTATCTCATTCTTAAGGTCACATAAACTGTGAAAATGCTTCACAACGTTCATTAAAGCCAATCAAACCCAGCAATATATAAATGAACGCGCAGAGGTTCTACTTTTTTAGCGGAGTCCTAAACCATGACTCACCGTGTGCAGATTAAGGTGCCGCAAAGTGTTTTTCAGCTTGTTGTAGTTCTTCCCTATGGGAATCTCTGTCTTCAGCCAAGGGGGCAGCCTGAGTCTGTCGCAAGAGGATGCACAGGTGACGCAGGGTTTCAGAACAATTTAAACACTTTTACGCGATGTGCTAAAGTCTGCATTTATGCAAAAATTACTGAAACCGTCTATTGTGAACTCTGGGGATACTGCCAGAATTTCTTGCATTCTTCTTGCAATGTCCAGTTTGCACCTCCATCGCGCCTTACCTTTCCCCTTTCTGCCGCTTAAGGTCCCCCTTATATTGAGCCCACCGGCTCTTCTCTGACAGGTCTCCGGAAATGAAGTCCTGTAATTTGAGTCCATCCTCAGGTACTTTCTTCTTTTTGTCCGTCGGATTCAAGGGCGATTGTGCCGCAGTTGTAACTCCGTTGACACAAACCTATAATCATACAAATGATTCAAATGAATATCAGATTATAACACAAACAGGTACTGTACAGTTACGTAATATACACTACAGCATTGTTTACAATCAGGTCGCTCTTATGTTACATACTGACACTGGATAATTCAAATTATTTATGATAATAATCAGATCCAGGCCCTAATCCATTACATTTCCTGAACTGTCTTAATAACTCGTATCATAATAATATAAGTAAAGACACACAGACTTACATGTTGAACGCCTTCACTCCTGAATTGTAAGCGCAGCAAAGTACACGAAAATCGACCAGCACCGAGAAAACTATTTTTCACCAACGCCATAACTACACGGACGCCTTGTCATTGACAACGCTGCTATCTTAAATTGACTACTCACGCCTGTTAGCTTGATTTGTTAACTTACAGAAATATCATGCAAAAAGTATTTAAAATACATTTGAATAAGTATTGTAAGTAATGTAAGTAAAATACATATAATATGGATTTATTTAAGATTTAAGCAGTGGAAGGCTGGACTCATTTGATCATTTTTCGAATAATTATGTCTGAAACTCATGGGCCACAGTTGATGACGTAACACGCCAAAAACGTAGAACTGAGGGATGACGTCCTTCCTTCTTCCTTTCCTCAACTTCAGGCGAGGTAATGGTCGTTCTCTTTAGTTGAATGCTTCAAAATCTAACGTAATCCTCACTGTTTAAATGTACGTCGCGCTCAAATTTGCCTCTCTGGGCTTAAATAAACCCCAATAACCACCACGGTATATGTATTTGTGAATTAAAGCACAGGCACAAAGGTGATGTTTGTTCATCCATTTCTTGTAACCAGGCCGCAGGTCCCGCATCCCTACGTTCTTTGGTTCTATGAATGTATTATATATACGTCGCGTGAATTTAACGAATGTTATATCTACAGCATCTAGCTAGTATGTACTTTGAATCGGACCGATTAGCTTATTTTCTAATTGGCTTAACGCGCCGCTTCTCCGTCTTTCGGTCGTGGAGACATTGCTTATCACGTATTTTTTTCCTCCTCCCGTCCCCAGAATGAAGACCATTCTCAGCAACCAGACAGTTGACATCCCCGACAACGGTATGTCCCCGAGTCGCCGGTAAATGCAGCAACTCGGTGCCTGAGAATGTGGCATTTCTTGTGTTTGGGGGCTTTAAATAAACTTCCAAGTATTTTAGTCAGGAAAAATATACAATAGGCAATACCATGCAACTGGTCTAAGTCTGTAGCTAGATGATGCTGTTAGTTGTTTTGCACGTTGCTGGGGATGTATACGATGCTTCTGAGCGATGTCAAGCTTTGGCCCTTGTCTGAATGTGCAGTCGAAGTGACGTTGAAAGGCAGGACTGTGGTTGTCAAGGGTCCTCGCGGTGTGCTGCGCCGGGAATTCAACCACATTAACCTGGAACTCAGTCTCCTGGGCAGGAAGCGTAAGAAGGTAAGGCAGCGGCAGAGACTTGATCTGCCTTTTGGAGTTAGGATTGCTTATTTTAGATACTGCTCTCACTGAGTTTTAGGTTTTGTAATCTGGGAGTGAGAACACCTGATGTATATGATTTATTCTCTTATTCCTGACCCTCAAAATAACTGAGCTTTAAGATTTCCGCTTGGCTGTGTTGTAGTTGCGTTGTTTGTTTTGATTGTACCTGCTTGGGGTGGGGTCCATTTCCCCGGGACATGTTGTGTGATGCACCTCCCTGAGCGCTGCGGGTTACGTTCTCAGCTCCGTGTCGATAAATGGTGGGGTAACAGGAAGGAGCTGGCCACCGTGCGCACCATCTGCAGCCACGTCCAGAACATGATCAAGGGGGTGACCCTGGTGAGTGGCCGACGCTTTGGCTGTCGTCGTTCAGGATGAGAGCCGCGCCGACAGGCTAATGCCCCCGTGTCTTTCCAGGGCTTCCGCTACAAGATGAGATCGGTGTACGCTCACTTCCCCATCAACGTGGTGATGCAGGAGACCGGCACCCTGGTGGAGATCAGGAACTTCCTGGGGGAGAAGTACATCCGGCGAGTGCGCATGAGGCCAGGTGAGCCTTCCTGTGTTGTGTGACATGACGTCCTCCTGCCCGCCATTTGAGGGGCTCCGTGCTAATGTCTTGTCCATCCCTAACCCATTTCCCTCAGGTGTGACCTGCACAGTGTCAGCGGCCCAGAAGGACGAGCTGGTTCTGGAGGGTAATGACATTGAGCTGGTGTCCAACTCAGGTGAGTGACGGGGGGGGGGGGGGGGGGGGGGGGGGGGGGGGGGGGGGGGGGGGGGGGGGGGGGG
>JABFDZ020000054.1:1781316-1796809 GCA_019775955.2 Pollimyrus isidori
CCTGTGTCCGCGGCCCCCATGTCCGTGGTGGTTCTGGTGGTTCTTCACTTTTTGCTGTTGTCCAACCCTGGTTTTTGACCCCCCCCCCCCCCCCCCCCCCCGCCAAAGAGTCCAAATGATCAGATGGTCATGTGTGATGGATAATGTGGGGAAGTTTCATGCGGTTTTGTTCGAGAATTATTTTGACAAACATTTAAAAACCTTTCATAGTGCCGTGCATTGACTTTCATTATGTCGTGTCCAAGGTGGATGAAGTAAAATTTGCTTAAAATTCAGCAGTTAGTGGGACCTAGTGTTTGAGGTTAATGCTCCACGGCTGATGCACACAAGTCTGTCCTGATTTCATACTAAGTGACCCTGCTGCGTGAAAACCGCTCAGTGTTAAGTGGTTGTCCTTCCTAAGGACCCTCCGGAGCTGCTCAGCTACCATAAAGTAAACTAGGCACATCATTTGAATGCCTGCCATTGCTGGTCATTAGGATCCCCCCCCCCCCCCCGACTTTCTTGAAGTCTTTTTCTGGGGAATAGGCATTTCCTTCCCTTTAAGGCTCTGTTCACACAGCTGCATTCTGGGTCATTTGGAAGCTGTAGACTAAGGACTTGGTTTTAATGCACCCATAGTAGCACTCGAGACGCCACTGATGTGTGTGTGTTGTGTGCGATTAATGGGTTTCTATGGGTTGTGATTGTCGGTTGTGTGTACAGACCCTTATGGTATCTGATCTATTCTGATTGTGAATTTTCCCCCCTATGCTGGCTTGAGTGTCCTTCTGTAGTATTCTAGTAATCTATTTCTTCATTTAGTTCTACATAAATGTGTACAGAACCCAGTCAGAGGACCTGCAGAGGGTGACGTCCTCTGCACGTGTCTGGATGCACCCTTAAGGATCTAGTCATTATGAGGTTTCCCTTTGTCCACCCCTACCCCCTTCCCATTTGGCAGGAGTATGTTTGTGCCCTGGTGCGGAATCCAGTTAAGTCACTGCAAACTGGAGACTGTCCATTAAACATACTGCCTGCCCTGTTCCTGCATTCAGGATCGTGTTCTCTAATCATGTTCCTTTAGTCTGATTCCTCAAACCTCCGAGCCTCCCGGCAATCATGGCCGCCGCACCCGGATTGCAATGCTGCCCCCCCCCCCTTGCCCCTCTGCTCTGCCCCTGCTCGGTGATTTTTGTGATTGTGTTGATTCTGAGCTCTGTTTGCATGTAGCGCCTCACCACCGCAGCCTCTCTCTTGCAGCCGCCCTCATCCAACAGGCAACCACAGTCAAAAATAAGGATATCAGGAAATTCTTGGATGGTATTTACGTGTCCGAGAAGGGAACTGTTTTGGACCCGGATCAGTGAGCAGTGTAGAGGTTAGAATGCTTTACTGCCGAAAAGGGCCTTTCTGTGACTGTTCGTCCGACGTTCTGCGGGGAATCCCCTCAGATCCGTCCTGTGTTGTCACTCGATGTATTCCAGAAAATTGACATGCAGCACAAGGTGGTTTTAGTTAAAGGTGGTCACACACCAGGAGGGGATTGTGGGATACATCCCGCAATTAACCAAATGGTGTCTTAGGCTCCCTTAAAAGGAAGAAAGTATTTCATGTGCATGTTGCCTCTGTGGTTCTGTTTAAATTTCATGCATGTTTAACTGTTTGGATTCTCACCCTCACTTACAAAAAATTATTTAATTTGTATACTGTGTCCTTGTGTATTTAGTTTAAATGATCTGGTGTTGGGTGATAGAACCTGGGGCCCCCATAGCGTAGCAGGTTCGAGGGCCTTCGGGCCTGTCGCCACCTTGTGGTTGCATGGTGCCTCTTCTTGGTCTCACTCTGCTCCTCTTGCTTTGCAGCTGCCCTCATCCAGCAGGCGACGACTGTGAGGAAGAAGGACATCCGCAAGTTCCTGGACGGTATCTATGTCAGCGAGAAGAGCACCGTCGTGGAGCAGCAGGAAGCTTAAGCCTTTAACCTGTCAATAATAAATTACTTTATACCACAGTCATAATCTCTGTGTGTCTTTTACCCTGTCCTTGCAGTTTGTGAGCTTATGGCAGATGTGAATGCACATCATGCTGGATTTATTGGGAGTATCATGACTGTATGGAGTGGTTGTGTTTCAAGGGAGAGGTGTTTTGGATGCAGTACTGGACAGCTCTATCAACCGTGGTTAAGATGCGTGCAAGGCACGAATGAATCAGATTGTGCTGTAGATCTTTGATCTACTGAAAGCACAGTGAAAGTCAACAAGGCACAAAAACTGAGCAAATGTAACTAGTGAAAGTTGTTCTCTTAATGTGCTGTGATGTCTTGCTAGCTCCTGGAGGGAAATTAGGGGTCACTGATTGCAGCTTGACCTCTTAAGTTTACAATTTTGGTACAACATAACGTGTTTTGTGCAGTCCAGTCAGTATAAAGTGGATTTGGACTAAATTGATCAAATTTAAAATTTGAGTGTCCAATCTGCACGTGGTCCGGCTGGACCAGTTTATGCAGGTACTGACGTTAACAATGAAGCTACCCACTTGACATCTCAGGTCTGAAGATGAGCATCAAATTTGGTCAGCTGTCTTGAGAGACATTTTCAGTTCGAGACAAGTCTGCAGACACAACCACGTGCACCTCCGTACATGTAACAATGCATGTAAATATTACCTCGCGATTCGTCTGTATGGTTTGCAAACTAGCCCAAAGATTTCGATGTAGCTAATTTTAGAAGCATAATAGAATAATATAGACCTGCCGTAATATTTCTCGCGTGAGCGTCTGAAAGTTCTTACACCAGATGCTCCCGGTGTCAGCGCGGCTGCGAGTTGCGTCATTACGCGGCGCCGCGCACGACTCGCGTTGGCGCCAAGCGAGCGGGGATTGTAGCGGCTCGGTGCGTCCGTGTGCCTCCGATCGCCAGTCTGCCCGCTGCATCATGGTGAGCCGCTTTTGGGAGCCTCTTCTAATGGCCATGCCGCGTCCGGATTGAGTCGTTACGCGGGTGAAGTGATAAGCCATTAGCTTGCTAGTTAAGTGTCAGTATTAACTGCGTACCCGCCGTTGCGTAAAGTTAGCCCCTCGTTTATCATGCGCACTTGTATACATATGAAATTATGGCTGCGTTTATTTACAGAGCTTCTCCCCTCCGTTTTCAGTTCTTGGCTTAGCAACATAAAGTTAGGCATGTTTTTCGACCCGCTCCGTCTAATTTGGCCTCCAGATGCAGTAACGTTATAAACACGCCTTGCATTTTGTTGCTGCGGCCTAGCGACGAGGATTAGGACCATAATAAACGCCAAGTTTTAGCAATAAGTTTTAGTTGCTGATGGTGAGCTTCGGGGAGGTATTAGTAATTAGCAGTACTAATAAAGCCTGAAATAAAACCGGCTACTGTACTGGCAGGTTATTTTTCGAACAACAGGGAACATGATTTCTTCTGTATGTCTTGTATTTAATTGATTTAATTGAATAGTTCATATCTGTGAGACATGCTGTGTCCTGCTGTTTTCCTCTTATGTTGCTTCTGTTCCTCAGTCCGCATAATCAGACCAAGAGCCTTTTCTGTGGGTTTCCATGATTCGTGGCCGGCTCAGTCTGGTCCTCTGATCATCCCCTCTCTGCCCTTCTAAAGGACATCCGGAGGTTCTTTGCGCCCAGTAAGCCAGTGGTGCAGAAACCTGCCCAGAACGGAGGCGTCAGAAGCCTTGAGGACCAGAAGAGGAATAAGGCGACTGGCTCAAAGGCAAGCTGGGACAGGCCCCTCTGTTTCCTTCAGCCTCCCGATCACTATGCTTTTCTTATTCTGCGATACATTTCTGTATTGCTTACAGTCTGTGAGGTGCAGTGGTATCAAGCCACAATTTCAGTAATGTTATGAAAAATAATTCATGCTCCTTTGCATGTTTCCATTTTCGTTTTGCTCTCTGGCACTTGCCAGGCGTCATTGTAAATAAGAAACTGTTCTTAATCCTTTGCCTTGTAAAATAAAGATGAATGAACGAATTTTGACCATTTTTATTTCATTTTAATAGGCTAAAAGCCCTGAAACAGTGGAGAAGTCACCAGTGAAACGAAAGAAACGTGCGGTGCTGCACTCCGGTGAGCTGTCCATCCCCTCAAAATGTCATTCATCATGGCTGCCTTGGCAGATGGAGCTCGTCATTCAGGCCATGTCATCCTTTTAGACTCTGAAGAGGAAGAGGTAGAGAAAAAACCCCAGAAGCCCCCCCAGGAAACTCAAAAGCCTGCCAAGGGTGCCCCCCCCTGGAAGAAACACCCGGTTCAGTATGTCTCAGAAACCGGTGAGGGACTCGGTGCGATGGAGCCGGCCGGGTTACGTGGCGTGTCGTGCTCATCTTGAACTCGAGGGTCTGTTCGTGATCTGGGTGGAGAGAAGCCGTTTTCACTTCCTGTCCTGCTGGTGCCCAGAGCCGGCAGCTGTGCAGCTCGAGGCAGACAGTATGTGCGAGGTGGGCTCTAGATTTGGGTTTCGTTTCTCTGCTCTGCAGATGGGAGCAGCAGCTTGTCGACTTCCTCCAGTCAGGCATCTACGCGTAAATGGTTTTTCTATCATTCACCTGCACAGTAGCAAGACTCTGCTTCATGTTGGTGCAACGCCGTCTGTGATCGTTTGTTTCATAGCTGAAATTCTTTCTTTGCCACATTTGTTCCTAGATTCAGACAGTGACACTTTCGTGTCCCTGAAGAAACCAAGTAAATCTGATGACAATGGGCTGTCCAAGTCGGCAGCTGCAGGTCCGGATAAGAAGGCGGCCTCTGTCGTCAGCTCCCCCCCAAAATCGGCTTCAGCCCCGATGAAGGGCAAGGTCAAATCGCCCCCTACCCCAGCCACCTCCAAAGCAGCTCCGCCTCATCCCAAGCAGAGCCACACCTCTGTATTGGATTTCTTTGGCAGCAGCAGTATCCAGAGGTCGGCTAAAAAGTTGGTGGCCAGCACCAAGCGGAAAGCTGTGAGTCGTCAGCCCACCACTGTTGCTCTTCATTAGTGGAAATCTGTCATGTACGACTGCATGATATATTGCGATTATATAAAGCATGCGCGGTAATCGCCAGAGCTTTAAATGACAGGCAGTCAACATTTGTGCAGACGCTGGCTTTTCAGCGCTATACGGACGTTTGTTTACACCCACAATTTGGTAAGCAGATGAGAGATGCATATTGTGATGCCCAAAAGTAATTTGTATAAATTTGGAGTATCTTTGTTTAACAAACGTGCTGGACTTAAACTGCAAAGTGCCGCCACACCAGCACCTGGTTTGTCCACGATATCTCCTCTTTTAAAAGATGTTGTGGCTGCTGAGCTGTTCCCTTCACTGCTCCTTCGGCACTTATCGCTTCCATGACTTGCCAAAACGGTCGCATGTGGCGTGCCCCTCGAACTGAGCATAAGGATGCGCCAAATTTATACAGTTTACTAACATTTTGAGGGTTACATTTCACCTCATTAATATTTTAGACATACTACTAATCTGATTACCGAATCATGGGTGGATGTAAGCATTTATATAGTACCGAAGAGCTGGCGTCTGGACAAACGTTCACTCCCATCATCTAAACCCCTGGTGATTATCGAGGCGAATAATTGCGACATGATATCGTGCAGCCCTACTGTCATGCAGCTTTGTCCGTTTAGCGGGTATAGACGACCAGCCTTACTGCTAGTACAGCTCTTCACCACAGCATCCTCTTGTAGGCCACACAGGACGTGGATGACTCCCAGAGTGATGAGGCCATCGCCAGACAGCTGCAGATGGACGAAGATGTAAGTTCGCAGCTCTGATGAGGATTTTAACGTCATTTAGGTTGCTTTTGGGTTTATTCTGAGGCATCTGTCTGATTCTGCTCCTCGTGTAGCTGGAGAAACAGCTGCACGATGATGAAGAGTTTGCACGGACATTGGCCATGTTGGATGATGCCCCTCAGCACAAAAAGGTGAAAGCAGTCATGCTTTATTGAGTCACCATATCACACACTTAAAAGCTTTTTGTTGGTCCCTAAACTAGTAGCTTGGGTCTGTATTGGGTCTGCCATTGTACCCTTAGGCTCGCAGAGAATCTGGTTCACCCAGCAAGAGCAGCACGGGTCCGGCCCCACTCGGCATCCAGATTTCTCCAGGTGAACCCGCAAACTTTCCAAAAGTGTCTGGCAATTGGCTCACTTCCTTACCTCATCAGCGTCTGCTGTGTAGTGGTGGAAAAGGGCCCAGGGGTGATTTGAAATTCTGTTTTTACACCTTGCAGTCTCTGGTTCCCAGTCCCGTGCCAACAGCAAAGCCGGTGCCAAGGGTCCGTCCCCAAAGAAGAGCCCCGTCAAGACGAGCGCCAAGCTGGCCAGCATGAAAAGGAAGGGAGAAGAGAATACCAGGAAGAAGCATGAGGGGGCTACCAAGATGGTCATTACGCCCAAGAAGGAGCCCTCGAGTGCATCCATCTCAGAGACGCGGAGTGTGGCCAAATCGGGAAAGCCCTCGACCACCAAGAGCGAGCCCGTGACCACGCCCGCTAGCAAGAAGATCTCCCCTAATAAGGCAGAGGTGAGATCTGCCAGGGTTTACTTTTTTCCCCTGTGTTTGACACCGATCTTAATTCGTTTAATTTGACCCTCATCAGAGTGTCAGCCCAGAAGATGCAGAGAAGAAGCGCGCAAATTCGTCAGCGTACCGGAACTACCTGAACAGAGAAGGCCCTCGTGCCCTGGGCTCCAAAGAGATCCCTCAGGTGATAACCTGCGTCGGCTGAGATGTAGGCTGCTCCTGTCTTGGCTAGTATAATATTTATTTATGGACAGGTTCTTCATTTGATAGATCATTAGTCCACTCTTTCCAGCTCTCATTGGTACATAGAAGCAGACACAGTGTATTGAGTAGTCCTCCTTTTGGTCTCCGTCTGATTGGTTGATGGGGTTGAGCAGCACCCCCCTGGTAAGAGCACAAACACTGTGAAGGGTTCCGGAGCGGTGACCCAGGTGTCGGTGGGGCCCAGGGTGCAGAGAACTGTCTGGAGGGCCTGACCTTCGTGCTGACGGGCGTGCTGGAGTCCATGGAGAGAGATGACGCGAAGTCCCTCATCGAGCGCTATGGCGGCAAGGTCACAGGCAACGTCAGCCGCAAGACGAGCTACCTGGTGCTGGGCAGAGACAGCGGGGCCTCCAAGACGGAGAAGGTCAGCCTCCATATCTGTCTGCTGCTTTCTCCTAGCGTCCTCCGTTTGACTTCATTCCCTTGCTTTTGAGTTCACAGACCTGGATTTGCCATCTTGCATCAAATGTGTATCAGGCCTCGTCTTTTTTTTTTTTATGGTTCAGGCTGAAGGTTTTGGCACAAAGATTATAACTGAAGATGGTTTGCTGGATCTCATACGGACCAAACCGGGCAAGAAGTCCAAGTATGAGATCGCTGCTGAGATTGAGGTGAGAGTCGTACTGCTGACCGGTGACGCCTGCTCCTGGAGGCCGAGGTGACCGTTTTCAATTGTTTTTATCCAAAGAACAAGAAGACACCTGAGCCCCCCAGGACGAGAAGGACCCCACAGAAGACCAGTCCCAGAAAGCAAACCCCAGCCAAGAAGACGCCATCTTCCAGGAAGTCCCCCAAGGGTAAGGCAGCCACGCCTAAACGAGAGCCTTCGTCAAGTGGCAGCCTTAGGGCCAGCGCCGGAGAAGCCAGGAAGGGTCTGTCCTTCAATAAGGCGGAGCGGCACGGTGCCTCAACCACGACAGCAGCACTGGTGCCAGATACCGGAGGGTCCAGTCTGCTGTGGGTGGACAAGTACAGGCCACACAACTTGAAAGGCCTCATCGGGCAGCAGGGCGAACAAAGCTGTGCCAACAAGCTGCTGCGCTGGCTCCAGAATTGGCACACTGGCAACACAAAGCCTGCTGGTACGTTGAGGCTCATTCGTGGTTGAGGGGCGCATTGAAGTCCGGCTATTGGAGCCGATAATATGTGTGTGCTCACACAGCGGCCCGGTTCGGCAAGTTCGGGGGAAAGGATGATGGTTCCGGGTTCAAGGCGGCGCTGCTCTCGGGACCCCCTGGGGTGGGAAAGACCACTACGGCCGCCCTGGTCTGTGAGGTCAGTCTGGCTCCTCTGTAGCGTAGAGTATCGACTTCGTATCTGATGTGAATGTTAATGGTCATTCGTAGATGTGGTCTCTTCTGAGTCCGTCTCATCATGACATATTTTCGACGTACGATGCAGGAACTTGGCTACTCCTATGTGGAGATGAACGCTAGCTGTACCCGGAGCAAGAACAACTTGAAGGAGGTCATTGCTGAGTCCCTCAACAACACTAGCATCAAGAGCTTCTACACAGGTACCCCTAGGGAAATTAGATGGTCTGGTTTGAAGGCCCAGACCCCTGGTGCCAGGAGCAGCTCGTTTTAACCACGCTGAACCGTCTGGCCTCCTTTTTCCAGGTGCCTCTCAGACTGTGAGCAGCAAGCATGTGCTCATCATGGATGAGGTGGACGGCATGGCAGGCAACGAGGACAGGGGCGGTATCCAGGTAGCCCCATTCCGGCCGCTGGGCATGATGGTGGGTGGGTGTGTGGTTTTTTCCCAGCATTCTCACCTTCTGCTTCGTTTGCTCCACCACAGGAGATGATTAGCCTGATAAAGCAGTCAAAGATCCCCATCATCTGCATGTGTAATGACAGGAACCACCAGAAGATCCGCTCCCTGGCCAACTACTGCTTTGACCTGCGCTTCCAGAGACCCCGCCTAGAGCAGATCAAGGTAGTAACCTAGGGGAGACCCCAGTCTCACCCGCTGTGAGAACTTATTCTGAGTGCTTGTGTACCTTGAACTCCTAATAACTTTGTTTGGACAGAGAAAATATAAAATTTGGACCTTTACAGTTTCTGTAGTTTTAAACCTTTGTAGTTCTCTGCTGGGTGTTAGTGATGGGTAGTAACTGTCGGCCATGAATATGCATCAACCAGTAGCTGTTGCTTCCCCTCAGGGAGCCATGATGTCCATCGCCTACAAGGAAGGCCTCAAGGTTCCAGCACCAGCTCTCAATGAGCTCATCTTGGCGTCCAACCAAGACATCAGACAGGTAGCCTTTCAGTTGGGAAGGACTGAAAAAACCTAAAGTGATGAAAGATGCCAAACTAAGTTTCGGTTCCGATCGCAATTTCCCAGATTCTCCACAACCTGAGTATGTGGTCGGCCAAAGACAAAGTCATGACCTATGATCAGGTCAAAGCGGACGCGAAGAACGCCAGGAAGGACATGAAGCTGGTACGTTTTGCTACTGTGTGACTCGTGCATGTAGGGGATTTTGACCAATGTCAGTATCATTTCCTATAACTGATAGGATTTGCAGAATGGAAAATACCAGGCACTGAGTTTTTTGCATCCCAAACCGAACCAGCTCACACTCCCACTATTTCCAGGGCCCGTTTGATGTCTGTCGGAAAGTCTTCTCTGCCGGAGACGAGACTGCTCAAATGTCCCTGATGGACAAATCCGACCTTTTCTTCCACGATTACTCGTTAGCGCCCCTGTTTGTCCAGGAGAACTACCTGCACGTCCGTCCGGCCGCAGCAAGGTGAGTGTTGTGGGGGAAATGTGCCCCTGCTGGTACGCGGACGAGGTCGCATGTGTAAAATGCGCCTTTTCTGTTTTCAGCGGTAACATGAAGTGTCATCTGGTGCTCCTGAGCAAAACCGCAGACAGCATCTGTGACGGAGATCTGGTGGATCGGCAGATCCGATCCCGTCAGACCTGGTCCCTGCTGCCAACACAGGTCAGACGACGGAACGGAATGGTGCACAACTGGGTTATAATTGACACCTCTGGTGTCATTTTTCTTGAATTTCGTGCATTGATAGGTTTACTTGTGCTACAGGCCATCTACGCCAGCGTACTTCCGGGGGAGTTGATGAGGGGCTACATGAGCCAATTCCCCACCTTCCCCAGCTGGCTGGGCAAGTTCTCCTCCACGGGCAAACACAATCGCATCATCCAGGAGCTGGCGTCACACATGAGTCTCAGGTCTGCACCCTCTCGCTGTTCTCCCTGACGGGCTCTGTGCCATCGCTTGAAATCCAAGCCTAGCATCCAGCTCATTGGAGTTTGACTTGCACAAAAATGTTCTGAGGGCAGAAGGAAAAATGATTGGCACCCTCTCTGAACCAATCAGATTGAAGAGTAGGTGGGTCCAAGACATGCGATTGGTTGGGCCCACTTCCTCTACAATCCGATTGGTTATCAGACTCCCGTGAGCTCAAATCCTCTTTCTCTGTCAGGGCGCATGTCAGTAAGCAAGCCATCAACCTGGATTACCTGCCCTACCTGCGCTCTGCCCTGCTGGAGCCCTTGAAGAGGTGCGGGGCGGACGGCGCCACCAAGGCCGTGCAGCTCATGAACGACTACGACATCATCAAGGAAGACCTGGACAGCATCATGGAAATCAGTACCTGGGGCGGGCAGCCGGACCCCTACTCCAAACTGGACCCTAAGGTGATGAGGTGGAGGTAGAGGTGGAGGGCAGGGTGTGGGTTCTCCATCTGCTCTCTCACCGCATGTTTGTGCTGCATCTTCCCCTCCAGGTGAAAGCGGCCTTCACTCGGGCGTACAACAAGGAGTCCCACCTGACCCCGTACGCACTGCAGGTGGTGAAGAAGGGCCGGCGCGGAGCCGTGGACGCAGAGTTGGGAGAGGGGGAGCTGGAGCAGGAGTCGCAGGAGCTGGCTGAGGAGGAGCAAGAGGATGTGACGACTGATGCCATGATTAAGGTGGGAGGGACGGACATGGCCAGTGGCTTTTTGTTTTTGTGTATATTTGCCCTTTTGAGGAGTGCATTTATCCTGAGTGGGTTTTTAATCAATTTATTTTGCGCCTGACTGCATGTGTGACTTGGAGCTTTATGCTTTTGCAGCAGAAGAAAGCGAAGGCAAGTAAGGAAACGACCAAGCAGCAGAAGGCAGGGGATTCTGGGAAGGGCAAGGGGAAGGGCAAGGGCAAGAAGTGAGTACGGGAGGCTGAGAGAGCCAAAAAGCTGCAGCCTGCATAGCTGGACACTATTGCACCACGGCGGGGCTAAATAACAGCAGGCGTCTGGGTTGAGCCGTGGGGGTGTGCTGTCCCACCCTGAGTCGCCTGGCCTGAAACTGAAACAGTAACAAATATCCTATACAGATATATGCACTTGTGTGTCTCGCTGGTGAACACGCTACGTACTGCCGTAATGCTGCAAACGGGAAGCCAGGGGCTAGTGAACGACGCACAGCTGTGCCCCTGACCGTTGCAGTCTGTCCTGGGAGGAACGTGGCTCCATTTTACTTTTTCCTCCAGCAGTAAATAGTGGGTAGGGTACCCATTGCCCTCGATTATCCTGTACATATGTGTAGCGTATCATTTGTAGTCATTTTCATAGATGTGCTGGCATCTGATTTAGTGAATATTTTTCAGGGCAGTGATCTTGCATTCCTGAACCCACAGACTTTGTGTCCTGTTTTCTTACACTTTTTATATATTGAGAAATGCTACTGGAAATAAAGAATGAATAAGCTTTGTGTGTCGTTCGTCTGAGTACAGCCCATGCCGCGGAGGCTACGGGTGCAGGGCAGGGAACAGCCCAGGATGAGGTGCCGCCCCATGGCCGGGCCAGCGGGGATGGACACACACGCACACTTCTTGCACTGGGATGGGGGAACTGGACTACCTGGAGGAAAACCCCAGTGTCACAGGGACGATATGCAAGCACCATACATACAGAGCCATGATATACAGTGGAGACGTGAACGCAGGTCTCTGTGTGAGGCAACAGCACTAACCCCCCCCACCCCCTACTGTCAGCCATGGAATTTAAACCAGCCTCTTTCCTCTGACAGGCATTATGCCCTAACAGTCAAAGAATCAGTTTGGAGCCACATTAATCTTAGGGTAACAGTGCCAGCATAGTTTATTAATTGACTTTTAGAAAAATGCTTATACATAAAATGTTATATAGCTTTTCAGCAGAAAAAAATACATAAGCAAAAGGTATTTTACATGGCCCAGGACTGTCAAAGCGTAAGGATCTGGAAACCTCTGCATTGTTTATCTTCTTACTCACCCAGGGATTGACACAGGCTGCATCTCATATCACAGTAAATGACAAACTAGAGCCTGAACTTTACATACAGTCCCTCGGGTATCAGGCTGCAGAAAGGGCACCCCTTCCTGGGTTAAAGGATGCTAATTGGTCACTACTTAGTCCCCCACCCTCGGGGTCAGGGTTCAAGCTCCTCCGGCTGCAGGTAAGCAGAGCAGTTGGAGGTCTTCTGTACGTGGGAGAGGCTCAGGGGCTCTGAGCACATGGGGCATGACGACTCAAACTCCAGCAGCCTGGGGAGAGGGCAGGTTTAGGGGTAAGCTTGGATTATACTTCTGCGTCTAGCCTGTGCCGTGACTGATGCAAGTAACAAATGCACACAATGGCATAGGCATTTGTGCTTTGGCGTCAAAGTGATACATAGTTTTGGATGTTGTATTTATTGTCTTCCTAGCTTGCAACATAAGATTCTTGAATCACACAATTGAAACAAAAAAAACATTTGAAAGTATCAATTTGTCGAGTGCTGGTTACATTTGTGCCGCTCTGAACTTTCTATAGACAGATTTGGAAAAAGGCAAACTGCCGAAAAGTTTGAAACACACTAGTGTTAATCAGTGTTATAAGTAGATCTAGTCTGTACTACTACTCCGCTTCGATAAAAGGAAAACAATATGAATGCTGTGAAGCAGACCAATCACAGCTCTTGAAATCTGAGTCACCATGATGTGTGTGTATACTTCTGGGGAGGTGCAAATCAGGCTGCGACGTATGTATTTGCATAAGGTCCACTGCTACGTGGTACTCAGTCAATTTACTGCAAAGAGTAAAACAGTCTTTGGGGTTAACATTCCAAGTTAAGGCAATCAAGTACTGTGCAGAAGTATTGGGCAGTCTAAAATGCTTATGAGATCTCCATGTTAGTGTGCAATGCTTACGAGATCCCCATGTTAAAAGTAAAATGCGTATGAGATCTCCATGTTAATGTACAATACATTTGGGATCTCTATGTTGATGTACAATGCTTATGAGATCTCCCTCCATGTTGATGTACAATGCTTATGAGATCTCCATGTTAATGCAAGTTCAATCGAATGTTAATGTTAATCGAAGTGTGTCCCCCATATCAAAACCTCCCCTAAAGACACCTCAGTATTTGCAGCAACACACCTATGTCCTTCTTTGCTTGACCACTATCATGCCTGACATGCTAAATCAATACCTCATTCATTTAAGTGAACTCATGGAACGGCTGAGGTGCTCCTGAGGAGGTTTGGGTACTGAAGCGGTGCCCTTCTATCCATCCAACAAGATAACTTTTTGCAGAACAGAAGAAATTACTATTTTCCTGTTAATTTGTGCTTTCTTTAGGCCAAATATGCACTTCGTACCCAGCTAAATAGCTGTAAACTTTTTCTTTGACCGCTTAAGACTCTTGCTTACTGAACCTCCTGAGCAGGGCAGAGAAAGCGACCGTTGGCCTGGGATACTCACGCCAGAAGCTGGGAGTACAGGGCAGGGAAGTTGCAGTGGGGACAGGCGGACCAATCCTCCTTCACCATGTGGCGACCCTGTTGGTGGGCGGGGTCAGACACCATGTGACTGAGGGAGCGTACCGAAGGCGCACGTGCGGACGGATGCTCCGCTGCTGCCCAAAGCTGCAGACTCACCGTGGCGATGCAGTACGGCAGGTTGTTCTTGCAGCTGGGGCAGAGAAGCTCGCACTCTGGCAACTGGAAGCCACAGTAGGGGCAGGGTGTGGTCTCCTCCTCCAGCTCTGAGGTGTCCGGCCGCCTGCGGTGGGAGTACGAGACAGGGGCTGATGAGTGGCCCCAGCCTGGTTCGGCGGGGAGGGGGGGCAGCCACCGCACCAGACTCACCGGACCATGGCCTCGATCTTCTTCCTGTACTTGAGGTCGATCTTGCTGCGGTACTCGGGCCTCATCAGCATGGCGGCAAAGCCGAAAGACGAGTTCCGGAGACCGGCGCGGTGGCACTCGATCACAGCCGACGTCAGGATAGGCACCACGTCTGGAGGTAGCGACAGGTGGGGGGAGGGGTCAGCTGACTGCGGGGGCCTTTCCCCAAAACAGCAAGAGGCCGGTTACTCACGCGAGGGAAACTTGCTAATGTTGTTGGAGACTCTAATAAGCATGCGTGCTCCCTTCAAATGGTCGCCTCTCTTTACATGGATCTGCAGTTCAAACAGGCAAGAACATATTGAACATGTTTAATCAATGAGCCAATTACAGCTGGTCACATGACTGGGATCAGCGTGGGGTCAAACAACCTTAACTAGAATGTAGCTATGCAGGATCATGAGGTTTGTGGCCATTTCTGCTGGGATCTTGATCTTCTGGCTGCGGAGCTCTGTATACATGCTGAAGAGGACATCATGGGCGTTCCGGTAGTTTCCTAAAAGCAAAGGGGTCATGTTTGTTTACTAGGCCGTTCAGGGTAAAGGTTTTGCATGCGCTGGGGGATTCTGGGAAAACCGCCTTGAAAAAAAAAAACACTGACTAAGTTTAATTTCCTGCGCTGACAAATGAATATTTTCATTTCAGTGTAACAGGAACCCCTAGTCTAGACCTTAAAGACATAATGAGACTTAAGAACTTAAAGGAAGCCACACCCCAGCACTGGGGACAGACCTGCAGACTGCTCCTCGCGGGCGATGATGATGGCTGTCCGGGCCGCCTCGCGGTGCTGCTTCAGGGCCATGTAGAGTCGGAACAGGTACTTGGCGTCCTGACGGGATGGATCACATGGGCCGATCCTGACCTTGTGACCTAATGTCTCAGTGTGCCCTTAAGGTTTAATTGTAGTGCGCCGGATCACCGTGTTTCAGTTATGATACCAAGTTATCGGAACCTGTCCTCTCATAAAGTAATGATGAATAGTTAGAAATGTAACTAGTGCTCCAACTGCTGAATATTTGCATATTTGCCTGAAGTTTTCTGTTATGTAGTTTTTGCCAGTACCAGCATTTTTGAAAATGCTCTCATACTTCAGTGCTTCTTAGCGCTCTCGAGCAACTCCAGGAGGACCGTCTAAATTTGTGCCCGCCCTCTTTTCCCTGTTCTTACTCGTGTGTTACATGCACGCTACTTGTGAGGAGTGTCATACATAAATCGTGCATGAATTTTTATTATTACCCAGTAATTCTTTTTTTTTGGGACTTTTCTTCTGAAATCTTTTTACGTATGAAATTTCTTAAATATTTGCCCCAGCACTAAACATCACTTTCACGAGGCATACAGATATTCTGCTGCTTCATGGAGGAATGCATGCGATTTTACCATAGCTGTTGGCTGGGACCTGGTTCTCTCTAAGGTCCACCTTAAAGTCTCTGACCAATAGGACTATCATTCATGAGTGGTGTGGGGGGGGGGGGGGGGGGCATGCAGTTGGTTAAAACACGGAGTTGGGGGGGGCGAAATAACATAGCGATA